>CM022476.1:24509305-24525782 GCA_011952105.1 Coreoperca whiteheadi
GGCCATGAATGTTTAATCATTTGTGTTATTGTTTGTTAGCAAGTGTGAGTGACTGTTAGGGTCTTATGTGAATATTTTGCATGTTGGAAGGTTGTAATTTCAAACTCTGGCCCTACTGATACATTTTTGTTTTGTTCACAATGGAGATTGTTTTGGGAACGATGAAGTACTCCTAGGTGGTAGAAGCAGGGGGGTTCTCTTACAACTCAGTATTGTACCATGTTAAAGAGGCTGTAGAATATATATAACCTCTGTCATTCTTGATTGGCAGGTTCAAGGAATGGAGGCAACACTGATCACACTAATGTCCAAATTTCACTGGCATGCCCACCCGCCGTCTCATTTCCAGCAGGCAACAGTCAATTTCGCCATCTGAAATGACTCTTGTCTCTTGCAACCTTTATCAGCTGTGGCTATCAAGCTAATTAAGCTAATGTTAGCGCCATGACTGTCCCCTGTCTCTGGCTTTAAAATGCTTCGACTTGATTCAAAAGGTCAGCACCCTTGCCTGTTGATGATCCATGTTGAAGTGTAGTTGCAGTGTAGAACTTCCTAGTCCTATTAGTTTAATAAGGAAAACAGACTGTTATGGCATTAACATAACAGAACCCGATTGGCCGCTTAGCTTATGTAGCTGTTGTGTGTTTTCACTTTCAGCGTTACAAGAGAAAAGGCTTTTAGGATGTGGGCACTGCTGTGTAGCAAGCATAATGCTGGATCAGCACACACACACCGGCCTGCCCCGCATGCCTCTTTCTCTCTCCCCGTCTGCTCGGTTGACTTTCTTTGTCAGCAGTATGTTTCATAAAGTCGCCCAAAAAACCAAACTCCCGTTTTGGATTTTTTTTCACCCGCGATTTCGTCCTCACAGCAGCGGGGGAGACTTGTGTGGAGGAGGCTTGTTGTTAAAGACGTCACCTATCGAAACAATCAAACCAACGTGGCACCGAATGACATCGGCACCAACAGGTGCACTTACAAGCTTTTAATGGCCTAAGTAGCTCGCTCTCTCTCTCTCTCTCTGTCTCTGTCTCTCTCTGTCTCTGTGTGTGTGTGTTTCTCCGCAGAGCATGTGCGACTGTCAGTAGACCGCACGGGAGGGGTAGAGCGAGGAGAAATTGTGGTTGAGGTTTTAATTCTGCAGCTTGCTCTCCGAGGAAATCCATGCTTTGACCGGTTGCAGCCATACTTCATTGTTACGTGCCGATGCACGATATGCAAATCGACATATATCCTTAATCGATGACGCCGATGAATCGTCCCCGCCCTAAACATTACCAACATTAATCTTACCCTAAACTCTGATTACCTGATAGCATCCATGGCCGGCTTCCACACAGAAGGGAAATGAAATACTACACAGTGTATATGCTAGCCATAAACTGGGTAACGGAACCTGTAACCCCACACACTAATGCAGTTAATGAATGATATTGTCCTTGGCTTTGCAAGTAACACTCGGTTACTACTATAGGTAGCCGGACAATGCTAGCCATTGCAGCTTGTGTTACAGCAGTTGCTGTTTGCTTTTGTGTTTCTGGTTCTGTAGAGGCTAAAAAAAATGAGACCAAGCTCTTTAAATGCAGAGTTTTGCCCTTACTTCAGCTTCATGCACACCGCTTTAACATTTGGATAAATCCACACGCTTGGTAGTCCTGTTGAGATTAAGAGCCAGGTTGAAAAATATGATGTCTTGTAATTGATACAACAAATAGTCATATTTTGAAATCAGTAAGCTGTAGGTAATTAGTGGAGAGACCCAAAAGAAAGATGAAGTGACTACATAATGTGTCACCAGGCTAAATACTGGTACAAAATTGTATATAGTGATGCTGGTATCACTTGCTACACTGTCTCTCATCACAGAGCAGGGATGAAAATTAGTTGAAACTCCACAAAAGTCAGCTTTGAAAGCTAGAAATTTCAGCATCAAAGAAACACTATGGTAAAATCATTGATATTGATCAGTTAATCCCCTCTGCAAATATTTTGCAAGTGTTTTAAGTTCTAGAGAAAGGGGAAACAACCATTCTGCTACAGGCCCTGCACACTATTAAATGGCATATCTAGAACAGGGCTCTGTGGGCTGGTGAAACTTCCAGGTTCGTGGTTCTGACGTTACAGATGTGCCAGGCAGGCTTTACCAGCAGAGGGGAGGAGAATAGCTGCTCATCATCTCACGTCTTGGCCTCTTTTCCACAGCTCGAGCTCAGACCAGCCAATCCCCACAGTCTAATTGGCCTACTTTAACACTTACCTTCCAGTGGTAGCCACTGTGTTCCTGTGTGCGCAGTTAAGCTCCCGTGGGGCATTGCTTACTGATGGTAGATCCCAAAATTAGGCTTCCAGACATAACTCCACATCAACACATACACAACACAACAGTCTGCCTAACTTCTTTACCTATAGTAGCTCGTCTCTATTATTTATGAATGTATTAGGTACATAGGGATATTTATCTGCTTTTTGTGCACTCTCTACCCTCACTCATTAATAATTCCCAAAAAGGTTTTCTGCATCCACCAACAATCTCACAAGAGGTGAACTCTGTATTTATGAATGAACTTCAGCTGATGGCGAGACACAGAAAAAAGATGACGCTTCCCTGAGGCGACATGCAGTGTAGCCGTGTGTGTGTGTTCATCTGCCATGCTGCCAGCTGCTGTTCAGAGATCAGCTAGATCGCAATAATCGGTCGTGTCCTTTTTGATTTGTGCTTCTAGTATTTTTAGTCACGTATCAGGCTTGTCCCCTGACACCACAATCTCGATGCCCTGCTTGCGAAATTCTTTCTGCTTTTTAAAACATTTCTGTCACCAGAAGTGAAAGAACCAACACTGCTTCAGAGTTGCATTTATTTAAAAGGGGCAAGTATTTCACGAATAATCAAAGTAATTTAAAAAATAAGTATCATTCCGCATAACAAATTTTCCAGATGACAGATTTAAATAGAAATGCACATCATCTAATGATGCTTAACTGTGCCATCGGTCTCAGCTGTACTGTGTACTTAGTCTTGTTGAACTTGGTTTAAAGAACAAGGATAGCAGTAATTTATTTTTTCTTATTGTCAACAAATATCATTAACAGACCAAAACCAACAATACAGTAATCTACCCCTCAATCATATTTGACTTCCCTACCCTGACTGGCAATCAGCCCCAAGCCCGTTTTTACTGCTGAAGACATAAATCTTTAAGAACGAGTCATAACTATTTAGTTAGATTTCTGAAAAGGGCAAAAATATTTTCTACAACAGCTGGGCGCTAACAAGAAGAAATTTGAGCATTTGTTGGGGTACTTTTTTCAGCTTTCGATTCCTGCACATTTCCTGTGCTAGTACGTATGGCAGCAGGATGGTGAATGTGTGTTTGATGCAACATAAACTACAGTGCATTGAAGTAATGAAGGAACAGGTCACATCAGGATTTGGCTACGCAGGCTATGCGTTTGTCTTTTTTTCCCCTTCTTTTTCACCTTCATTGGATAGGACAGTGTAGTGGCAGACTGGCAAAGAAGGGGAGAGATAGAGGGAAGGTATTGACATGCAACAAAGGTACCCGGCCAGAATCGAACCGCGGGTGTGTAGAATATTTCCTTAGCCTTATCCTTCAAGAGAGAAAAAAAATGTGGTGATTGTTTAAGACGGCGCTTCTGTCACAATTAATATCCACATAACAAACATGAATGAGGCACATGGCTCAAATGGCAGTTAGTAAAAATACATGTGGTTCGTTGGAACATATGGAGACAGATATTTTATTTTCAAACACTTGTTAGGCCCTGGCTCACCCTGCTCTTTTGTCCCTATAGAAAGGCACACAGGAGTTAGGTCAGAGACCAGGCCTGGTGCCCGGGGCCAAATTGAATTACTATGATTGCCTAGTCTTTTATAATTAATTTGCAAAGGTCTTAAGGGCCTTAATAGCTGTGAGGAGCACAGGCTTGAAGGACAAACACTAATTAAAAGTTGCTGTGGATCAGGAGTATGGCATGGTGCAGGATGATTTTCTGTTAGAAAGAGCTGATTAGAATTCGGCATTGGGCTTCCGCTGGCTCTGCTATCACGAGAGCTCAAACTTGCATCCAAAGAAAACAGGGTATCTATTAGAAATCAGGCTTAAAAGCCATATTAAGTGTAAGCAGGTCATAATGCCCCTGTGGTGCAGGTTTTGACCCATAACGCTGGTGTGGAAGGACCTCCAGTTTGGAGCTCATATGTGTGATTACCTCATTAGGCAGGATGCTGGGAATGTGGCATTTAGCAACACACCAGCTTGCGTCTTACGTGAGGCATTTAGTAAATGTGCTGCTGCAATGAACCCAGTGGTAGAATCAGCCTTATTTCCTGGGTCACATTGAAGCCATCTAAAAGGGAGGAGAGTCCCTTGGTTTAAGGGTGACTCTTCGGAGATCAAACTGTCATGTCCTGAATGATCAGGCATGACAGAGGAGCGGTGGCACAGATGAAGTTTCATGTTATTACAATTGAGAAATTGCAGTGCCAAATGATTTTTTTTCTGCCTTGCTTGATGTTTGTTGACATTTTTTTAGCCTTACTTAAAAAAAACAGTGACAGATGACGTACATACAGGTCGGAATGAATGCGAACAAACACGGGTTAGATTTACACAAAAACCTTTCAATGGTTTGCTGCAGTACATTTCAAAAAGTCAGGAGGATGTTAAGGTTTAGGCGAGCTGTTGGTCCAGTGAAATGTTCCCATATTTATTCTTCGTGTGACTCAGAGCCTCAGAGCTCACAGTAATAAAATATAACTTAGCTTACATCTTCACCGCAGGAACAGATTGCCAAGCTAATGAAAAACTCCCACGGCAGTCTAGATTAACTTCTTCCAGGGTTTTGTGGAAGTCAAGTCCTCAATTGCTTTTCTGCCGCTGGCACTCTATCTCTTTCTTTCCTTCCTCTCTCTATTTCCTCCTCTCTTTTTCCCCCTGCTTTCACCTGTAGAGTGGCAGCTGCTGTCTCCAAGGGGGGGGGGGGAAGCTTATTGAGTCAATAGAAGCAAAGAGGAAATTAACAACTACTGGCTGGCTGGTTTTATTGTTTTGTTTGGAGACAAATGTGGCTATATCCTTGCTGGAGAAGGGAGGGAGTGCTTTCCCTGGGCTCCGAATTGCTTTGTGTTTTTACAGTATGTATGTGTTGCTTCCCTTGTTCAGCGTTTTTCTCTATCTCTGTTTGCTGAGGTTGCTTTTAGCACAAACCAGAGATCAGATCTTAAAAAGGGTACAATTTGGAATTTATGTGACCGCACATGCAATTTGGATGCAATTCAAATGGCCCAAATGCTTTAAAGGTTGAAATGAGGTTTAAGGAATCCTTTTTAGCCCGTCATAATTCATCACACTCGTGTTCTTGTGTTTGCTCAACATCACTCATTATTGCAAGCTCGACTTAACGTTGTTGTAGCAGTCGGAAATGGAACAACATGCTACTGTGTAACATTGGATACTTGGGTTGGGATTTTGGCAGTTAAACGCAGTGTTATCTTTGACCTTCCTTTAAATTTTTACAGAGTGACAGATTGTTTTTGTTCTATTAATATGTGCACACAATTTATTAAAGTGGAAGTCCTTTGATTTTATGCTTAAAGGAGCTATGTGTAAGAATTTTAGGCGGGAGGAGGGACCAAACACCTATGTGCATTTCCTTGTTTCTTATGTCAGGGGTGGGAACCCCAACTTGCTGGTGCTGTGATATGCTGCCCCCAGTTTGTTTGTACGAGTATCAATTCGGCACGTGGCCAATTCTTACATTTCAAAGGTCAGTTTACTCATTATGGTGAAAACAGTTGTTTGTCTTCTGTCGGAGCTCTAGGGTTACGTTATCAAGTATGAGAAAATAATCCCTGATTTTGTCATAAAAGTCTCCCCTAGAAATGTAGAATTTGGCTTTTTTGGTGCTTGACCCATATTAGGCACTAGTGTAGCTTGAGTGTCCCTTTAATTTGAGAGCACAAAATTCTAGTTTATGAGCATGAATCATCAAAAATAAGTTAAACAGGTAGGTAGATTATATAAAGAACCTGGTTTCCTTTTTCTGTCTTTTTCTTAAGAGGTTTTAATGCTATTACACTCAGTTGCTAGTTTATTCCATACCCATAGCTAATAAACTACAACAGCCCTGCAATAAATCCTACTTTATATGACGCTTAGAATTTTCAGTTTTTATTGAAACTGTGTCAGTGAGGTGCTGATTTGCTTTGTGGTGCTTTTGGATTGTATTGCTGAGAGGTGTTGATTTCTCATGTAATCCTGCTTAAAGAAAGTAATTTTAAATAAGGTGGCAATAACTCGGACAGGACAGGATGAGACTAGTTGCAGTGATAATGGACAATAAGGTCTTGCATGTAATTAGATAGGAGTTAGATATGATAACGTGTTGCAGTGTTCGCTGCGCTGATATAAAATCAAATTGTGGTGCTTCAGTTCATTTCTCACAATAGACTCATGCCCCACAGTACTATCAGCAACACTGACACATTTATCATTTACCAGCCTGCTGTTGACATATTAATCAACATGTTTTTCATCAATATCCCTTATTCAATGTCCCCTGCCATCTTAACAAGAAGAGGCGTCAGCCACAGGAAGGATAATTCACAGCCTAATTGACTGAAGCCAGTTGAGATCATTTGAGGCTAACCACACTTTCTCACAATGAGGTTTTGATGAGCTCAAATCAATGGTGGGCAGGGGGAGAGTGTTGCATGTATTGCTTATTAATTCAATCTTCATACATCCCAGATGCTTGAGTCAGAATAAGAGGAATAGGAAGGCGATTGATCTTTCTCAGGCTTTTGGCCACACAGTGAGGCTGCATTTTCAGTATTTCAAAAACACATAATGACCCTCTCCAAATGTTCCATCTAAACAGCATAATACATGTTTATTATCGGCAGGCTTGGTCGGTTCTAACTACAAAATAGAAAGTCTACCTCATACGCTGAAATGATTTGCATAACTCAGGGGAAAAGAAGCATTCACATTACTGTACAATGGGTTTAGAAATTTGGAAAGGCCATAATTTAGATCGTGTTTGTGCTCTCAAAATAGCATGCAGATGACTTCACAAGCGCCGAGCCAAACAAGGAAAGCACAAATACATCTCTCTGGTAACAGTACATAGGAAGACTTCATTTTGAAAGTGCCATTCGCTTTGGGAGAAAATCATTACTTGATGTTTTTTTTGCTATAAAATATACGGCTTCCAGTCTCGTCGACTCATTAGCACTGTCTTACCCAACTACAACAATAGAGTATCTTTTCTTTCTTGTACAATAATCTGGCTCCTTTAGGCTTTCTGCGTTCATACATCTGCACAAGGCGATGCCAGCGAGTGGAACTGTTTAATTTACAGAGAGCCTTAAGACAATATTTACATACGCAGTGTTGAAAAGAAACCTTGCAAGCCCTAAGGTTATTAATGGTAATTATGCTTCATAAACTCATGCCCTTCTCTTGCCAAACACACTTACGGGCCCTGCGGCTCTTATTTGAAGTTTGCGAGCTTGATCACCGAGAAGGGAACCATGTAGATATACAGATTAAGAGTCAGCAACATCCACCCACTTTCCGGCTTAAAAGAGGACAGCGTTACTGGGTGTATTCAGGCACATCAAAGCCTGGTTGTGCTATGAATGGAGTGATACATTGTCTGAGCGATGGGATGTGACAGCGCAGATACAGACTGTCGCAGACATGTCTTCCCTCCTGGATTACCAGTGAGTCAGGCTGCGAGGAGTTTGCTTCTTGGCTGAGCCTCTGGAAGCAAGCCAAGCTAAAATAACATACCCTCCCCGCACGCTTCGCCCCAACAGCATACTTCAACGTATGTTTATTTGCATTGGGACTCATGACTGGGAGAAGGTTCCTTTCCCCATACAGTTCAGGTTTTTGTACCTAATAAGGTTTTCTTGGATAGCGTGAAAGTGAGAGCCAGGGCTCTTTAAAAAGATTGAAGGTATCCTTCCTCTTGGATTCAACTTGGGGGGGGGGGGGAAGGGCCTTTTACTGTGATTTTATAAAACCTTATTTCTTTTCGAAAGAAAAAAATCTTAAAGTTCAAGAAATGACCTAGTGCCTGAGTAGACTAAGGTGCACGTCATGTGAGCAGGACATCCTCAGTTTGAATGCCGATAAGCAGATGTTTAGAAGGTAATGTTTACCAGGTTTACTTAGTTTAGTGTGTTAGCACGATAGCATTTTCAAGTACACATGTAGTTGATGGAAATGTCGTTAGTTTTGCAGGTATTTGGCCGTAAACCACATGGTGGTGCTAGATAAAAAGCCAGGGGATCACCAAAGTCATTAGAATGTATCCTCTAGAGCCATTTCAGTCTTGTCATTTTTAACCCATCAAATTTGAAAAGAAAGATAATAAAGTAATTTATACGTAAGAAAATAACACAATCTGAACTGAGGCACAAAAAACAATACAGTACAGTAGGTACAGCATATCTGAGTGTGTGCGCCTGCTTACAGGCAGCTGGTATTTATCGACACCCTGTTAAAGAACAGTACATGTGGAAGTAGCCTTTTCCTTGATAGCAAGCCGTGAGTCACTAAAACTACTACTGTTGATCTTTCTGTGCTGCAAGTGTAAAGCCTTGAATTGAGGGCTGATGAATAGGCAGGGAAGGCTCTTATCAGGGGCAGCTGCGAGAGTCATTTATCAGTGGAGAATAATGGAAGCGAAAGGAGATGAGTGGAGCAGTCGGCCTATTGCTCCACAGTATAATAGGCCTACATATTCTCAGTGTCCTGGAATAACTCTGTATCTCCATCTTTGTCACTGCTGGCATTGTGCACCACTCGCAGAACAGGTATCAAGAGCCAAGAATCTGCCAGAAGAAAAAAAAATGTTTCACAACTCAAGGGACAGTGTGTGAAAGGGGTAATTATATACTTCACATTGTGGTTGCTGATGGAATAATGAATATTTTCTAAATTCTTGACAAGTATCAGAATCACAAGGAGGTCATTTTAATTGTCAATTATAGTATATTTCGAGGAACGTCTCTTGACGGCGCATTCACAACCTAAAGATACATATTTAATGATATAAGCAAAATATAATCAGCAGGTAATGTAATGTCTATGAAGGTCACTGTCGTAGACATTTCAGAGATTGTAGTTTAACATAGGCCGGATAACAATATTATCAAAGTATTATGAATAGTGTTTTGAGCCACTCTGGCAAAAATAAGCGTCCACTGGCTTTCATTAAGCTGTTTCTAGCTGTTAATTGGCTTTTTACAAGTGCACTTTTATATGATTTTGGTAATGATGTCATCCAAACCTCCAAGAGTGTTCCAAGTGCACACACTGAGTCCCATTCAGGATCCAAACACATTGGTGTGTAAGGCATTAGCAGAGGGAAATGTACACACTTTGGGGTGTTCATCACACTATAAGGAGCTCTGTTCTGCTCCTACATCCAAACACAATTTATACCTGACTCAGCAATGACTCAGTGGTAAAGCCACAGTCTGACAAGGTCCTGCCCCTTCAGCTCAGCGAGTAGCTTCAGCACTGAGCAAGATTTCTCTGTTTGCCAACACATTCCCAATGATCCCAGAGATGTGCTCTGTGTTTTACATGTCCCTTTGGTTGGCTGCAGGTGTAGCTCCAGCTGCTCTCTTGTAACTTCTTGCATAGCGTTCTCTGAGGTGGCAACTGCATTCACTCGCGCTGTGGTCTCCTACACATAATCTTATTAGTGATTTATTTTATACTTTTTGTACATTTTCTCAACAGCCAATGGCATTTCTGTGGCCGAGCAGTTATACCATTACAGGCGATTCATGACAAGGAAGGTCCACTGAGAGCACTTAACATTTATGGGTGATTTGGATTCATAAACACATGCAAATGTTGAAGACACGTGTGTGATTGCTGAACCAAGCATTAAGTTGTAGCCTTAATTAGTCCCAATGTTTTATGTGTGCAGATGTGATCAGAAGTGTACAAACATTTCAGGGAGACCTATTGAAAGTATTTGTCCCCTAGAGAAAATTAAACGCCCTCCTCAGTGTTTGTGCCGCTCAGTACATAGAGTACAGGGCTGCACAACACAACAGATATGTCCTCCTATGAACTCTACCCTGAACTGTATTATTCCTGCAGAGCAAAAGAACACTAGAGCCCAAAGCTTCTTATCAGCAAATTTGCTGCCAGTCATGAGTTATTGCCTTTGTTGAGAACGAACACTATTGCTGCAAAAATAATGGACACAGTCCAGTTCATATTTGATGGATTATGACCTCAGACTTATAATGACGTCTGTCGTGTGAGCTGAATCATTGGCTTGTGATTTGAAATGTTTCACTTACAACTCACGATGCACTGAACCCAACGGACGAAGAGATGGCCGAGGCTTATGTCTTTGTTTTGTCCAGTCCATCAGATGCTGTGTAGCTGCGCTAAGAGCTTTTTCACATAGGAGGCTTCAAAGACAGCAAAAATAACGCTTACATTTCCAGTACATCTGTGCAAAGAAATTCTTTAAGGGCATCAGCCCAGCTGTTCTGTGATGCGTCAAGGTTACTAAAGAGATCAGAGAGCATTTCCAGAAAATAAAATGGAAATGTCTTTTGAGGTTATTTGAACTTGAAACCATGCATTCCGACATTTTTAAAGATGCCCATTATACCTGCATTTTCAGTTCTTGCCCTGGTGCAGCTTAACACTAAATAACATATTGTTGTGTACATGGACCTGCAAGTGGGACTATTAGACTTGTATTTTCCTCGGGTTTGCTTAATCAACCCTCCTCTGCCATATGATTTAGTGGAGCGAACCCACCAAGGCAGTCTATCTAAACACCATTAATCAAGTTCCTGTGCACTAGCAAGGCAGCTATAAGTGCTCACTTAGGCCTTTTCCATAGGAGGCAAAGAGGGCTGGGAGCTGGTCTTTTGTAAGGCAAAGACATAACGGTCAGCTGTAGTCTGCAACTGAACTGCACTTGAACATACACAAGGACAATCAGACACATGCAAACGCATTTTTATAAGTACTCTCTAAACAAACGTGCACACCAAAACCGAAACATACGCCGTCTCTCCTCCCAGACATGATCACACAATGCATTGAGATGATGGCTGCTGCTGTCAGGGGCCCGCTGCTTCATTGTTGCAGCTTGTGCACGGGGCCCCTCGGAGGAACAGCCCTTCTGGAGGGGGCGACTTTCAGAGAGGCAGCGGCGACAGGCAGAGAGCCGGTTGCCCTCACAGACAGAGCAGCCATGTCTCCACTTTGTGCTCAAACAGGAGTCCTTTGTAGTGAGCTGTATGCATAGCAGGGAGACAAGGAGCAGCTCTGTCCTTCTGAAACTGTGTCCTCTTATACATATATCTAGAGGCCTGTGCTCACTATGTCACTGAAAGAGAGCGATGTTTTGCAGTGAATATTAATGAACTATCAACTGGTTATTCAATCAATCAATTAATGATGCAAACAGCTCTGGCAACACAGGATCGTGAGCAGAAAGCTGGTGATTGTTGGTGATGCAATATTGAATATGCAAAGTGTGACATCATTGCTTCCCAGCCCAGGTATTTTAATCCCATATACTGACATACTGAACCCCTGGCAGAGATACATACCTGTGTGTAAAATGACAATATTTAACTTGTTAACACTCATCTTCATCGAAGTAGAGCACGGACATCCACTTTAACGATCAGTTTCAGCACAGAGCAGAAAAGTCTGCAAACTAATTCACCGGCTCCTGCTATTTGTAATTCTTGACATCAGCTGTCTCCAGATATCCGCTGCTAGCTAGCTAGACTGAAAAAAGTAGATCTGTACACTGTTTGATTGACCACAGTGGCGTCACCTCTTGCAATCACAGTGCCTCGTCAAGAAACTAAAACCAAAAGCTTCCAGATAAATGTGTAGGGTTTTTTTTTTTCCCCAGTCTGTTCTTGTAGATGAGACAAACCTAGATGATACTATGCATTTCCTGTTTTTATTTTAGCTAAACAATATTATTTCCACTATACATTTCTGAAAACTGTTCGGACATCTGTCTAAATCCTTCAGTTTTAAATGCAGTGTTCAGCAAAGAAGGCATTACTTAGTAATGAGTTACAGTAATGTGGTCACATATAACAAGTAAATGTAGTGTACAGAAAAACAGCTTGAATTTCAGTCAAGCACGAGTACGAGAGATCCAGGGCAGCATCCACCTCGTCTAAGATGTAGATGAGGGCAGGTTTGAACGGCAGCATGGCCAGAAAGAGAGACTTCGGCTTGTTGCTAAACAGGAGGGTTGATGCATTTCGTCTCGCTGTGTCCTCTGTAGAGATTTATCCATGGCGTGGTAGCTTGGTGCAGGGGTGGGGAGGTGTCTAGGTACCCCCCCAAAAAGGAGGAATGTGCCCTTCGGTAACTCCAAAGTTACTTATTTACATGTAGCTGGCTTGCTAATGTGGTGAGTCTAGATTGCTGCTGATGGTCAGTAGATACCTGTAAGCAGTAGGCTGGGCTCTTGTTAAACCACAGCATGTTTCATTTTCTATAAATACAGAAGAAGATGCCAGGTGTGGGTGTGGAGGCTTCGGAGTTGAAACTGGAGTTGTAGTGAACAAGTAATGTAACTAATTACTTTTCTAATGAGTTATCACTAAAGTAAAATCTTATTTCAATGAGTAATTGATTAACAGTGTATCTTGCCTCAAACTATTGAAGTGTGTGTGTGTGAATCACAATCTCTGACCAACTTCAGGGAGTGAGAAACCAGCATGCAGCCAGCTTGAACAAAAAATTTGGGTGCTTGTTTTTTCGAAGCAGTACCCATTCTCTTTTTAACAAGAAAATGAAGTTTGTTATCTCGGGATGACAAGATAATTAATATGTAATCAAAAGACAAGAGCTTGTTATCTTGAGATAACAAGACGATTACGTTTGTGATTGTGAGATAACAGGGTTGAGAAAATCTACGCAACCATGATAGCTCTTGGCTTCCGCAGTTTGGAAAAGTTCCTTGTAATTGATTTTGTACAAAAAGAGGAGAACAATGGATCCAAACCACAACACTACTGCAGGGGTAATGCCTGCAGCACGCAGGTTAAGAATTCCTCTGTAGCTTGTTGTCTCTCTCAGGAGGTCGGGGCAGAATATTTAGTGTTTGCTGTTGTGCTTTCTACAGCTCTGCATTTCAATCAGGCATCCTGTTTTGTCCGTTATTTATCTGAGAAAAAGATGCTCAGATATCTGTTCAAACATTGGGGCCTGCCAGCTTTCAATACAGCCATGTCGGGGCGGGGGGGTTTATGTGTCTGGATCAAGGGCAGCTCCACAGTAGTTGTTGAGGAAAGAGTGATCGTTATTGTTCCGTTGTCCATATTAGAATTTTGGAACCTGGCTGGAGGAATCGAACCAATAACCTTCTAATTGGGAATCTACTTGGTTTATTGGTGAGACCTCGGTTTGAAGTGAATAAGTGTACAGATCTATTAAGAAACCAGACTCTATCAACCACGTTAGGCCCACCGAACCATGTATCAGTAACACTGCAAAAGACAAACAAGTAACTGCATCCATTTACAACACAGTTCAATAGACAGTTCCAGAGGCCAGATATCAGTCCACACGGTTCAAGCTAATGTAGCGCAACATATTTAGTGTCCAGTATTTGAACAGCTAGTGTTCCTCATTACATTACTATACTACCTATTAAGTTAATGTTTGTTCTGCTTTGATAAACTTGCCGTGTGACGTTTTTTTGACTGGTAGAGGCATTTTGGACAACATTGGCTCTAAGGTCTCTTCTAAACCACTTTTTCAGAATGATAAGAAAGTCCATTTCTACCTTTTCAAAGCGCTTCATAATAAAGTGCTTTACAACTAACATTACAAGAGGCGATCAATAAAACACCGAGTACAGATAAAGGGGAATAACAATGAAGGCAGAGGCAACCGAGAAGAGGTAATAAAAAGGATAAACAGTATAGAAAAGATATTCTAAAGCATCACAACGCATTAAGGCGATAAACACGAATGCAACGAAGCTACAGTCTGTGTCAGACCATGAAGGGCCATGTTGAGCTAAAAAGAAATCAAAAGCATTTCTAAAAGTAGCTGTAAAGTCTGTTTGATCCAGTTTGATATACTCACAGAGCATGTTTCACTACGTGTAGCTGTAGGGAATTTCACGCAGGTAGGCGGGCGAACATACTCCCATGACAACTTTAGTGAGACACAATGAGCAGTTCAATAATCATGTGATCAATTTCACATTTCCAAATGGGATTTCAAATATCCTCAAATCCTGAACCCTGACTTCTGTTTCAGCTCTCCTCTCATTTGCGGTTGCTCCGAGAAAGCTGCCCTGCTTGAGCGGCGCTGTTGTTGCTCTGCGGAGAAAGATTTGTCTCAGTATCATTTGGGTGAACAGATCGACAGTCCGTGTGTAATCTGTAAATATAAAAAAACCTTCCACAAATACACACAAACCAAAAAAAAGATTTGTAAACTCAAAAATATTTAGCATATACAAACCGGATCTGCAAACACACCAGCAAATTCCAAACATAATGTCTGTTAATACATTAAATGAATTTACAAATAGATTAAAAGCACTAACATTTACAGCTATCGAAAAGGATGCACTTGTGGATTTGCGTTTTACGCACGCAGAGTTTTGAGACAAACCTTCCACTCCGAACAAAGGTCCACTTGTATCACATGACCATTTTCGGAGAGTTAGTTGATCGCCTGCTGGCGACGCTGTTTCCTCATTTCAAAGTAAGGGCTGTATTTCTTTGTTTTGTAAATAATCAGCAATAAGTAACGTGCATTCGTTATTTTTTTATGTTAATGTGACCGTAAACCCCAAAGTCCTATTTAATCTCAACTGGCTAGCTGCTGGGCTACAGTCGCCCTCAATTGCACTTTAAGATTGAAATCATGGTCCCCTCTTCAACGCTACATTTCAAAACCAATTTTCCTCTGCTCCCGGCCATGAGTCTGGTGCTTACAATATTCATATGTTAATAAAATAATATCCACGTCTGTGCGTGGTTCTAGTAAAAGCTCTTGTAAACATAAACTAGCTAAATCAGATTTCAACACATAATCAGGTTTCCCTTGCCTGCACCCCTCTAGCAGCCCACATTGCCAGTTTTAAAAAGGCACATAGAAGAACCGGAGTATGAAACCCACCACAGCGTCAGAGGGAGAAGGGACAGGGCGAGCTGGTGTTCTGGTCGCCAGGAATAATAGATGTGCTAAACTCCTCGCTGTCGCTTGTGCTCTTGATTCATCATCTCAATCATCATCATTATCGCTATCATCACCACTCTGCTCTGCCTGAGCTGAGGAAGATTCCTCATGCCTTTCTTTCTCATCCATGCTCTCAGAGTGCCAGGACTCTGCAGGCCGCAGCTCTCCAGCTGATTACTGGGCAGAAGGCGACACGTGTCTCATTGAGCTGGTGGGGTTGGTGTGCAGCCGAGCAGAGGGCTGTGGCGCTACAGCTGTTTGCTGAATTAGAGCCTTTCGCTCCTTCCAGCATGTGCCATTGACTGAAACTCTAAAAGCTATTGGTCGGTTCTGCGCTGCACACTCAGCAGTAGAGGCTCTAATAACCTCACGTGACCTGAGGTTAAATAACCGCAGGTCAAAATGATTGCTAGGTACGTAATTTAACATTAAATATGCCATCATATCAGCAGGGGTTGAGTGTGTTTACTTCTTGTGTGTTGACTTGTAAAAAGACTAAATTTTTACGTAGAGCTTTGGTAATACTGTTTCTGAATCGTCATGCCAATAAAGTCCCTTAATTAATAGGAAATAGCAGGAAAGAAGAGCAGCAGAACAGAAATATTGGCAGAGAGAAGAAAGAACTACTGACCTCCTCACTTTCTCCCCTCCCTGTCTCACACGTGGCGTCTCAAAGTCACCCGTTCCTCTCTGCAGTCGGTAAGCTTGTCTCTGTGAAGAGCGACTATACAGCAGTGTATGAATAAAAGAGTGGAAGATAAGGAAGAGGCCTTTCTCAGACACTCAGAGGGCTTATCTTGAAACTACAAAACTCTAGCCCACTCACTCAATTTTTTTCTTCCATTAAAACACTTCATTCGCTTTAGGGCTAATATTCTTTGACAGTTCATACATTTTGGGCTGGAATGATGGCTTCATTGTCCATAAAACAGAATATGGTATTCAAGAGCGAATTACATGTCACGGTTTAATGTGAAACATTTTATCCGCTGCCTCCTAGGAAGGACTTTGTCACATTTAAATGTTTTTGTTGCAATTTGAACACACAATTTAAGGAAAGGATAGGTCACATAAAAGACATAATAATCTGCGTAATATTCTTGTGTTTCGTGTGTGTGGTTGTGGGAGGATGTCTTTCCCTCATAATAATATAGTAGTTCAATAGATAGGAGTATAAACACCTACATTCTCCGGCCTGTGAGCCATTTACAGAAGAGCACACT
>CM022476.1:24526043-24593243 GCA_011952105.1 Coreoperca whiteheadi
GTGGTTATAATTACCACTAAGTCTACTATGATTTCTTGGGGTCACCAAAACATGAATCGCCCCCCCCCCCCCCCCCCCCCCCCCGCCACACCAGGCGAACCGCCCCCCTCCCCCCCCCCCCCCCCCCCCTCAGGTCAGATAAAGGCCTGCATGTTTTGCTAACGTCATCATTTACTCTGATTAGCTGAGCTCCCGGGGGGAGCTCCACCAGGTGTCATTGTGGCTTTTAATGGCGCTCTCTTGACGATGATACTGTGCACACGTCTCCATAACACCAATTATACCGTCCCAAGGCATGAATGACGAAGTGCCGGTGAGTCGCCAGTATTTTCCTGACTGAAATCTCATTGATTGAGAGTGAGAAAAGCGGCGAGAGAGACGTTTCCTAAGCACATGCTCCCTTTTCGCAGTGAATTAAGAGCCGGTTGGTCAGCCGGCCGGGCTGCATTTTAATGGATCTCGAGCTGACGTTTTATACAGCTCATACACAATGGGCCCAGTGTGGCTGTAATATGCCCACAGTGTGCTATTTTTCAGCACTGTGTACATTGGGACACTGTGTATTACAAGATTAGGTACCCTTAGAAATCAGGGTATTTTGGTCTGCGGTCATTCCTGCCGCATTTGTACATATTATGCTATGTTCCCATCGTGGCATAAAAAAAGGCCACACTGGGGTGTTACTCAACTGCAGCAGGAAACTGCAGGATGTGAAGTTGTGGGGCTACGTACAATAAAAACTCCTCCGGGGTCATTTCACTGAGCATTTTATTAAATGTGAAAATGTTTTAGATGCTGCCGTCACTATTAAATGTATTTCACACGGCAAATGAAATGGAAGTCGAGGAGTAGGAATACCTCAGAGTAATGGCACACCCTGTCTCCCTCGACAAATTGAGCTTTTACTTATTCACTACTCTGTCAACTGGAAGAAGAGGAACATGAACATAAGGGGAAGTCAGATAAACTTAAACTCAGTGTCATATTTTTAGTCATGTGTTGTGGCTCTAAGGATGACAAAGTTGGTCTGTCAGTCGGTCCACCACCTTGGCCTGGACTGAAATAGCTCAACGACTATCGTCTGGATTGCCATACAATTCACACCATCCTTCCAGGGTCCCCAGAGGATGAAGCTTACTGACTTTGGTAATCCCATGTGAATTTTCCTCTAGCGCCGTGTTTATTGCTAATTAGCAAATGTTAGCATGCTTATGCCAAGATGGAGAACATGGCAAACATGTTACCTGCTAAACATCAGCATGTTAGCATTGTGGTTAAAGGCATGTCAGCATGCTGACTTTGGCACCACCGTGCCTAAGTACAGCCTCAAAACGCTGGTTGCATGGCTGTAGACTCGTGGTCTCGTTAACGTCTTGATGTCTTCAGCAGCACAGTGGAATAAAACTGCAGTAGGGAACACTTTCTGTCACAACTGGTTGAATTTGTTCCGCCACTAAAAACAAAGCTCCACAGTGTGAACTCTGCAATAGGCAGCAATGAAACAGGACTGCTTTTTAAACGCAGCTGTATCCACTTTTGCCAACTTGGAGAGTTGGATGCTTGAATTAATGGCTTCACAGACTCTGACAAATCCAGTAACTCTTTTATGAGAAGCTACAGTATATTATCAATGTGTTGAATCCTAAAAGCGTTTACTGACTGATCTCTGCGGCAATCCACTTCACATTTTGTGTGCTGAAGAGCTGCCCAGATGTCTCTACACTGAGCATATCTCATCATTAGGCTGCACATTATGTCAATATGTAGAGAGGATATGGTGATAAAATATGAATGAGTCGAGGGAAGCAAAATACACAATTTCTTTCTTTCTCTTTGACATATATGTTTACCCTTCCCGATCTCTATAATATATAAGATGTTATTCTAATTAGGTAGTTACATGGCAATAGCACCTGTAATCTCTCGCTTTCATTGCTGCTACTGTAGCTCACAGCTGAGCTTTGTGTCTTAACAGCTAAAACAAAGCATCTGATGCGATCACAACAATCCACCAAACCACCCAGTACAGTATTTGTGTAAAAGGCTAGACAGCAGGCCGGGTGCCCTGAGACACGCTCGGGGGTGTCGCACTTGTTTCTGGCACTGGGGACCGCAGAGCAGCTGCCAAGTACTCCGCGTTGGCCTCATTGTAAATATTAAGAGTTAATTCCCTCGGTAAAAGGCAGCTGTAAACCATCTGCACTGCTGTTAATCACAGAGAAATCGCCCCGTCATGAATCTCCACTTGCCTTATTCAAATTGCAGCACACAAGCTGCAAATATTCACAGGTTGGGAGCGCATATGGACACACACACAAGTTTAGATTCACTGCTTAATGTCTTTGGCAGGCAACAGTAGGCATGTCTCCAGCTCTGTGGAGTGTATTTTGGAGATATGCACACACACACACACACACACACACAGAGAAGCATAGAAGTCAGGAGTGGTGTATTTATGATGTGTGATTTAATTAGCTGGCTTTTAAAGCAAGTAGATAATACATGGGGTTGGACTTTTGGAGAGAGATAGACAGACAGACAGAAAGGAAGGCACAGAGAGAGGGAGAGATATACTCAGGGGGCGTGGAAGTCGGTTGTGTCAGCATTTTACCACAGCTGAGTAGCTGGAGGTTCAAAGGTCAATCCCATTCTGCTTTCAGCCACAGTCACCTTGCCTTACTGACAGACCTATCTAAAGCTACATTGACCGAATCAGACATCAGCCAACACTGCAGAAGCTCTTTAATGGCTAATGGAGCCGCCAGACCAGCTGGGAATACAAACCAATGGATTTATTGAACATTCAGCATACAGCACTGCCAGCAATACAAACTTTACATTGTGGTTTTCATTTAACTACCTACAATTTTGAATTTATTTACATATGTTGTGTTGGTAGAAAGAAAGACTTTGAATCTGTGGTCACCTTCCAAATACACAAGTGACAACACATTTTAATTTTAATAAAACATGTCAATTGTACAATTCTGGGGGGGGGGTTATTTAGCTTTTTCTAATTAGTCTCTCAAACTCGTGGTGACCTTTTAGCCACACTAGCAGCTTGACTTTATGGATGGCTATGTCAGTTGGTTGGTCGGTTAGTTGGTTAATGTGTAATATTATTATTCTTATTATTATTATTTATTATCACAACATTTTATGTATTTGCATGACATTTTGTAAAGAAATTCATGTCCCCAGAGGAAGAATCCTGGAGACTTTGGTGATCCCCTCACGTTTTGTCTAGCACCACTAACACGTCAAAATTTCAACTTTGGTTTATGACCAACTTCTGGCACAGCTGACATTCCCATGCGACTCAGCCGTACTCAGCATGCAGATGTTTGCCTTCAGTCCACGGCCTCATTAAGCTGCTAGCTTGGATGTAGACGCTTAGTCTTGTTTATGCAGGCACACGCTTTGAAGGTATGCTAAATGGTAAGAATATCCTAGCAGCATTTGTCTGTGATATCGAGTAGCACCTCGACTGAATACCATTACAGCATACTGGCTGATCTAATTAAACCACACAATGTAATTTTTTTATGCTGTCGCTAATTTCACTTTCCACCAAGAAATGCGATAAGCCTTTATCTGATCCGTTAGACAGTAATTGAGGTACAGGTGTGGCTCAACATTTTTACCAGCATTTATAATTAACTATTGCTATTACTAATGACAAAACACACATATAAGACCTGTCCACCCTGTCACTGTCCTGAACCTTCCACTCTGCGAGCACAACATAGGAATCTGCGCATGACGTGCTGTACACTTCACTCCACATGGCATGGGAAAATATCAGTGCACTTATTCCATAATGGCCTGCGCGCCTGACATGTGAAGGGCCTTTTTTCCCTTGGTTGAGGTATCCGTGCTGTGTTTTTTTTTTTTTTTTTTTTTTTTACAGTACAGGATGTCCTCTGTAAAATCCCTCCCGTCCCACAATCCTGCACGAGGTGAAAGCCCAGGAGTTGTCATGGCAGCTGAACTGAGGCAGGAATGCACATTACCATACTAGACAGAGAGGAAGGGAAATGTTGTCAAATGATATCATTTTGCTGCAACCAGAGCTGCCTTGAGATCTTATTGTCATGAGATTAAATCACATTAAGGAGCAAATTCAGAGTTTTGAGTTAAATAAGAAAGGTCGAGAGAAATATGACTTAGTGAGAAACACTAGAATTGATAATTGAGTTGAATGTTGACTTGTTGAGTGAATATGCAAATTTTATTGTTGAGTTTTTATTTTTTTTTTCATCTGATAATATATTGTGTTGGTAACATAGGACTCTGATCAAATACGCAGCAATTGAAGCAGAGTAAAAAATAATTTACATTAACGGAACGGAATTGAACTGAGTGGAAAAGAGAGCGAAGGAGGGAGGCAGTACACACTGAGAAGTCTGTTACGCTGAGGGCTTGTGCAGGGGAGGGCCCGAGCTGTGAATGCGGTGGAATTGACAGGCAGGGATTAGAGGGGAGGTGGTGCCACTGAAAAGCAAGCTGATCCAGGGAGCCGAGCTGACACTTGAACACAGCCAGCTGACAAAACCAGCCAGCCCTGCTGCAGTCCTGCAGAGGCTTCTCCCTCCCCTCCCTCTGGGGACCGGGGGGGGGGGGTTTGCATCGGTTCGTTAGTCATCACTGTAGAGACAGATGACGCAGTGAAACGGGATTAACGGTCCGTGTACGATTTTCTCAGTTAAAGGTTATGATTCAGAATCCAAATTAGAAAAATGTAAATTTTGGTACATTACTCTATGGCCTCAGTAGGGACATTTTCAAATTCAACAGCAAAGACTAATGACATAAGAAAGATGGGAAGCCTGGCCAGGGAATGTCCCTAATTGGTCATTGGAATCCAAAATGCTCCTCCATCTTCTCACCCAGAAATTCATCCAAAATAGCAATTTTGCAATTTTCAAGCATCTTTAAATTGTAAGAATTAAATAACAATTAGTCATAAACATTAGAATGTAATTATACAATATACAGTGCATATGACATTGAATAAAACATGTAATGGAGAGGATGAGGATGAGCTTCAGTTCATATAAAAGACGTACATACATTACAGCTTCTGCGTCTGACAAAGATAAAATCACAGACAACATCTTAATGGGGTTAATGTGTTTCCTGCTGAAACATGATGTTGGGGTGCCAACATTGCTTGCATAAACGCTGTGATGTATTTTGTTTTCGTTTTGTTTTTGTCCACCAACACACTGACGTCCCAGCGAAATATATTATAAAATGATATCATTATTATTATTATTTGAGAACGCTTTTCTTTCATTAAGATCAATTGTCTAAAAGTCATAGGGTGTGACAGAATGGCCCAATAAAGCAAATGGTGCTACCAGTTGAGTTTGTCGACGTGACTGTCACGGAGGCGACCCACAGCAAACACAGCAAACTGCAGAGGGAAACCAAATGTGTATACAGAAGAGGTGTCTCAACACTACAGCATCACCAGTGCAAGAACTGAAATAACCTTGTGTGAGGAGGCAACGCACTCACCAAACAGGATGTTTCCAAAAAGCACAGCCTCTGATGCCTAAGGCAAACACATCTCCGTATCCTTACTTTTCGCTTCGCTAAATGAACCATTATCTATTTCCTGAATTGGCACTGAACGTTGGCGTTGGATGTAGATCATGCTCTGTCAACTCATTCGACATGAATGTACTTTGTAAGAAGCCTTGGAATGAAGGAGGACAGTTATTTGTTCTAAATTGGTAAGTTTAATATTTGTATGTATACATTTGCCACTCTATAGGCAAACATAACAAGATGATATTCTAGAGTTAATGGTACGTCAACGTGATTGTTGCATTATTTATGAAATCTACCCAATAGTAAAGAAGCAATGCTGTTTTAGCTCCCAGTGTGGTTGAAGCTCTGACTTTGCTCTCCAAGTCAGTCCCGCTGAACTCATATCCTGAGACAAATACATAAACTAGTAATTGGACACATTTTACTACACTATCAAGAACTTGAAAGAAATTATATCTTGAGGTTCATTTTCTACACATATCAGATAAATTCTGCACTGTGCTATGCTTCCTGTCTTACACAAACCATCTCTTTTCAAAGGGGAGCTGCAGTAGGCGGCATGACATGTTTGTAAATGGCGGGTAAGCAAGCTGTTTGAGATCTGCGAGGTCAAGGGCTGGCTGTGCTGACGCCTGTCACACTAAAAGACAGAACAGCTGGAACATGCACCAGTGTCTCTATTACTTCTGAGTGTTCACACATGCCTAATTGCTTAACTATCTGATCTCGGGGGCCCCGGCTCATAATGCCGGCAGTATTTTAATCAGATATGCGGCTCTCGAATGCGCGACTCCCCACAAGGCTCACAGAAGCCTCTGCTTTCCGGGAGTTCCTTTGATTAATAATCCTGACAAGTGAGCCCATTATTATGAATTAAACCGGCACCACTGTATGTGTCATATTATCTCCACAAGCAGAGGGGACACGAGACAAAGCCAGTGGCTTTTTGCGCAGGGGGCTGATTAGAAAGCACAAACACCTCTCGCCTCCTGCTGCGCCGCACTGGGGCTTGGTTTGACACTTTGATCCAAGAGCTTTCTCAAACACAGACACACGTAAACACACATACACACAGGCGTATACACATGCCGCCATGGACGCCTTTGTGGTGGCTCTGTTCGTGGGAATAAAAGTGGTGTTTGATTTAACACACAAATACCAACAACAGATGTGGCATTCTCTGTAAGCACCATGTGCACAACCCTACACTAGATCCACTGTGTGTATATTTCTATGTATCTAAGCATATGTACATTATCTTAGTGTGTTCTGATGCTGAAGGCTACATTCATATGCATAGGCGGAAATCGTAGTGGGGTCTGGCTGGAGAGAACAAAGTTCGAAGTTAAGGATTATGGCAAGGATTATTTTATTCACTTTAAACATCGGATGAAGGGATTCTTTTCTCATTGATACATATGATGCTAAGCCATTAATAAATTAGTCATGACAAAAAAATGATAACTGATGTATTTTTCCACGAGTCCGCTATGTTAGCAATTATAACCTAGCTTGTTTAATAGCTTGTTTGATAGTAAGTCACCAACTAACACAGCGATAAGCCTATGTGGGAACTGATATTAGGCTAATATTGTAGATCTACTGTTGTGTTGAGTTTTGCTTAGTATGATGTTAAGTGGCAGATCAATGGGCTTGCTGCAGTTGAATATCTAAGTAAGCGACGTCCTCTGTCCCAGATGAAACCTAAAATACTGTGTGGCGGAAGCAAGATTAGGGCTGAAACGATTCATCGAGTTACTCGATTAACTCGATTCCAAAAATTCCTCGAGGCAAAAACGCTTGCCTCGAAGCCTCGTTAAATTTCTGTGACGCGCAGGCGCAGCGATCTCATTCACAGGGACCGCACAACATAGCGCGTGATACATTTTGAATTTAGTTGGCGCGATGGCGGAGAGTAAAGATGTCCATTAAGAGCAGAGAATGTCTAAGTTTGGGATCATTACGTTCACATTTCACCAAGCGTCGCTGAAACAAGGTAACGTAGCCTAAGCCTATACATTGATGTTCGCTGATTTTAATCCCATACTGTATTTGTAGCGATGTCATGATGCGGTTTGACTAGATATGATGTTTAGCGCGTGCGCATGCACCCTCGTCTCTCTCTCTCTCACGCGCCAGTCAGACCAATCGCGGCAATGCATCACATATGCTTAAACTGTTATGCTAGCCACGCAACAATAATTTCAATATGCATTCACTGTATACACCGGGACATGATGTGGTGTGATGTAGTTTTCGAACGGCGTCTCTATTGAAAATGAATGTCTGTATTTCTGCCTTACCAAACTGCAATGAAGCAACTGGTCTGACTGGGGCGCCACTCTTCCTCACGCACGGCACGCGTACACACACACACACACACACACACACACACACACACACACACACACACACTCTCAAGACAAAACTAAGGCCAAATGGCCTTTACTATTTAAGTTTGTATTCGTAGTTTTACATGTTTTACAGTAAGTTGACTTAACTGTATTGTTGTATAATTGTTGGGACTGGCACTTATAAACACTAAATGGGTAAAACTTGCAATAAATAGGCTTACTTTGGAGCCAAATGTTGGAGTTGGAATCAATACCTCGGTTTTAGAAATAAAAGCCAAATGCTTGCTCATTTTACAGCCACATCATTTTCGTTATGCATTACTTGTTTTGGTTGTTTAAAAACACACAAAAAATTATCCGATTAATCGATCGATTAAGTGCTAGATTAATTGATTACCAAAAGAATCGATAGCTGCAGCCCTACGCAAGATAATTTAATAATTCTAATAGGACCCCCCCTCCAACTGTTAGATGAAATTTACGCCCATGTGCATATGAATACCAGTGTTCTATGCCTTTACATAATGAGGCATGTTTGCATCTATCTAAAGTGCACACACACACCCACGCAACACACTAACCACCGCTGCACGTCACATAAAGCAAGTGCAACATATGGGGAGAAAAAAGCACCTCCAATGATCCATCAATTCCCATTGGTTTGGTGAGAGGGGGGATTTATTGACTGGCAGAGTCAATTCAAGGCTTACTCACTGTCAACACAACCCAAAAGGCAGTCTGCTGGAAAATCTAGTGCTGTGGTGCCAGGTCGCTTCACATAATTCCCCTGTAGGGCTGCTGTCTGTGATGAGCCGTGCTCAGTGTGGTTGTGTGGCTGCTGAAAGCCCTGTCATTACAGCTGCACCCTGTGGCGAGGCAGCCAGATCCAATCCAAATAAGATCCCCCCCCTGACAACTAGCTGCCCCACCTAAACCCTCTTATCAGGCTGGAGGATTTGGTTCATATCTCTGACTGGTTAATGTCTGTAATATGTAAGTGGGCATCAAAATAGCTATCACATGTTGTGAAAAAGAAAAACTACATCAATACTGCACAGGAAGCTGCTCTTGGCTTTCCTTTTAGATATCAGCCAGGCTTAGCATAGCTTCTCTCAAAACTCGTGTATTTCTAGACATTTTCTGTACTTACAGTATATCTGTATATAAGCATGTGTGGTTAGATACAAATTGACATTTATGTATTTATTTTATACATGTGTCACATATATTTTTTTCCCTCTATTATAATTTTTCATGCATACCTTCTCATACCATAAATGCATGTTTTCTCTTTTTCTTGGTAGGATGCACTGTCACTGTACCATCATGGCTTGCATGTTTGTAACTGATGGTCAACAGGTTTGTTGTAACCATGTGACTACTGTAGGATGACGATATGCCTGTTTAATGACTGGGCCTGGGTTCCATCTGTTAGCAAATTGTAGACTCAAACATGGTGTGTTTGCATGCAGCGTTACATAACCCTGTTGCTCATGCGGCATTTCACAGGCCATGGTTCTTTATTCATCTCATTTTGCTGCCTTTAAGTCCGTTTCTGTTCCTATTCTCCAACCTTTCAGTAGTACCCAAGGCTGGAATTTGGAGATGAAAATGCTGATGGATGATGGCACTGCTGCCATATGTGTGTGGAATGTACACCTACGCTGTAGTATGAGGCTTCCGCTGACTCAGCCTTCTGAGGAGATTTGATTCACGTAAATAAACCCGGCCTTCTCTTTTGTCTCTCTGTCTCTCTCTTCCTCTGTCTCTTTCTCTCGCACACTCTCGCTCTCTTTGAAATCAATCAGTGATGGTTCCTCCATCCCCTACTGATGGATCTATTATTAATGAGGGCCCTTAGCACTAAACTAAATTTAGTGCATAAACTACACTTGGAGTGCTAAGGAGGGGGATCAATAGGATGGCAGGGCCACAGCAAGAGTCTCATTTGGCTCTTTGGAAATGCAGGATGTGGAAAGGCTGACCCTGAGTGCAAATGTACCTCCTGAATAAAAGAGAGGTTGAGAGAGCGAGCAATAAAGAGAGCAAGAGGTTCTGACAATACAAGGCAAATTTCAGTGGGTCATTACTCTCCAGTTGTTACCTTGTAGCTAATCTATATATGAGATAGGGGATCATTGATGGGGTGACGTTTCGTGTAATTAGGTTTATACAAGCTCTGGGTTATTGCCTATTCAGCATGCTACTTGTGCTGCATGAATCACATCTGATTTGTCAGTCCCACGTGACATTGACACCACTTGTCTCCTGACAGGAACACCAAGGCTATGATTACTCTTTCAATATCACCGCACAGTTCAATATTTAATGATACACCCAATGTGTGGAAACAATTAATTACTCATGGATAATTTTCTCCATAGCATGCTAGCTGAGGAGCCGTGCATTTGTTGTCTATAAGTCCTTGAGGAACAAGTCAATATACTACTGTTAAAGTAGATGCCTGGTAAAGAAAACAAATGGGATTCAAAGAATGAAAAAATAAATTGCTCCATTACAGGTGTAAGGAGCCAGCCCCAGTATCTTTTTGATGTATTAACAAAGTAAATATATACATGAAGTCTTGAGTATCTGATGCCTGCTCTAAACCCACATAAATATCAATGCATTGAAACAAATAACTTTAATTGCTTACTGTTTGTCAGACCCATTCCTCTAGAGGTCATACAATATCCTATCATTTTTAAGTTCTTAGTTGGAATCGAATCCCCAACCACTGCAGTACAGCTGTAGAGCCTTGCTGATTATAAGTTAAACAAAGCTGCTAAAAACCCCCCCTCACCCAACACAAGGGGATCTGAAGTGACTGTTTGTATTGGACACCTCTCAGGGGTGTAAGTCAGTGAGTATAAGGCAGGGAATTGCTGATAAAGATGCATGTAATATAGCTAAGCCTGCTCAGCATGTCTAAGATCCCTGGGTAAATAACGTCTTAAAATAAGGGTTTAAAAGATACTTTTTAAATGACAATGCTTACACATAATGCTGTATAGCCACAGAGCACTCACATGCCTTTTGAACATGGAAATATATGATCCTTAAAGGAAAGATCCACCCTCAGACCTCTGCAAATAATGAGCACTATCAAGATTTAGAACAGCGAAAAATAAAAGGACTTAAAAAAATAATTCAGACACAAAGAAATAAAAAAGAATGCTAAAGTAGTAACATTAACATTACAGAGTGGTATTATGCAAACAACGAGAAGAGTCTATAAAATGCGTTTTGAGGATTTAAATATACTGCCAGCAAGGCAAGTTTATTTGTATAGCACTTTTCAACAACAAGGCAATTCAAAGTGCTTTACATATAACATAAAAGCAACATAGGGCAATATAAAAAGACATTTAAAAACAGTTCAAAAGATTTAAATAGACAATCAAACACAAGATAAAACAGGAGAGTAAACGTTACAGTGCAGTGTAAGAAATTAATCATTATTTGATTTAATCTAAGGCAGTGGCAAACAGCCTTGATTTACAATAACTGAGAGTTGCAGCAGACCTGCAGTTTTCTGGGAATTTGTTCAAGATATCTGGTGCATAAAAACTGAACGCTGCTTCTCCATGTTTAGTTTCGACTCTGTGGTCAGAAAGCAGACCTGTCCCAGACGACCTGAGAGGTCTGGATGGTTCTGAACATAGCAGAAGATTTTTACATTTCTGTACTTTGCAGTATTTTGACATCCGTTATTTGGCAGACAGGAAACCAGTATTAAGACCTCAGAACTGGAGTGATGTGATCCACTTTCTTTGTCGTAGTGAGGACGCGCGTTTTGAATCAGCTGCAGCTGTCTATTCCATTTTTTAGGGAGCCCTGTAAAGACACCGTTACAGTAGTCTGGTCAATTGAAAATAATGGACAAGTTTTTCCAAATCCTGCTGAGACATAAGTCCTTTAATTTTGGATATATTCTTAAATGGGTAGTAGGGTGAGTGTAATTGTCTTAATATGGCTGACATTCAGGTCTGAGTCCATGACTACCCCAAGACTTCTGGCTTGGTTTGTGGTTTTTAACATTGCTGATTGAAGCTGAGCGCTGACTTTTAGGTCTTCCTTCTTGTCTGGAGTCTTGGGGAATTCCACATGTTATTTCTGTCTGCTCAGAAGTGTATTTGGATGTTTTCCATAATCTGAGCCAGTGGTAGCATGTAGATGTTAAAATGAAGAGGTCCCAGAATGGAGGCTTGGGGAACTCCACATGTTTTTTTCTGTCTGCTCAGAAGTGTATTACCTATAGACACAAAGTAGTCCCTGTCCTTTAAGTAGGATTCAAACCAGTTTAATTCTGTGCCAGAAAGTCCCACCCAGTTTTCCAGTAGGTCTTGTAATATGTTGGTGGTCAAATATGTCGAATGCAGCACTGAGATCCAATAATATAATACCAAGACAGATCTTCTGCCACTGTCTGTGGTTAAGTGGATGTTACTGAAGACTTTAACAAGAGTAGTCTCAGTGCTGTGGTGTGCTTGAAAACCTGACTGGAAGACATCAAAACAGCTTTTTTAATGCCAAGAATTTCTTCAGCAGTTGAAAAACGGCCTTTTCAATTATTTTTCATAAAAATGGGAGATTTGATATAGGCCTATAATTGTTCATTAGTGATGCGTCTAGATTATTCCTTTTTAAGAGTGGCTTGATGACTGTAGTTTTCAGGGCTTTTTATAGATGTCATAATGAATCTGGACATTTGTTTGTTTGTCTTTTTTCTGTTCTTACCAGCGTGGCATTTCTGATGATCAAGTCCAGGGTGCGCCCCTTGTTGTGTATGGGCTCAGTCACATGCTGAGTCAGTCCATAGTTATCACGAACACAACACAGTTCTTTGGTCCCTCTGTCCTGGAGGTTGTCAACATGGATGTTAAAATCACCAACAATGACGACAGTCAAAGACAATACAGACTATAGACAGCAGTTGAGTAAAGTCATCCAAAACGTTTGCACAGTATTTAGGGGGCCTGTAGATATTTAGAAATATAGCTCGAGAAGAGGAATTCAACTGAAGAGCCACATATTCAAAAGATGCAACATTTCCATACTTCTTCTTGCATGGGAGGGAATCATTAAACAAAATGGAAACTCCACTTTCTTATGCACTCTAGCTTCACTCATAAATCTGAAGTTGGGAGGGGTAGACTCAATAAAAGCAGCTGCACTGTTGTCTTGATTGAACCAAGTTTCGGTTAAAAACATGAAATTAAAATTGTGCTCCATAATAAAATGACGTCTTGAAAACGTTTTTCCTGCCAAAGACCTGACGTTTAATAACGCTAATTTCAGTATGTTACAAGCACTATCTGCCAAATGTTTTGCAACTGACTCTGGATGACAAGGAATGAATGCTAAATTTGATACATTTACAGAATCAGTTGAGTGTTTGAAGAAGGTGAATCCTCGCCAGTAGTTGTTGGTGAGTGGCGTGGAGACTCTTCCTCTCGGCTCTGATGATTAAAGCTCTCTTCGGGCTGTGGGGTAGCTCTCCTTCAAGGTTTCTGTCGTGATGTGTTATGTCTTCCTCCTGTTTTGTTTCCTCTTGTCTTTTGTCCTTGGCAGAGGGAACAGATGGGTGACGCAGGAAGTAAAATAGGTTAGAGATGAACAATTTTACTCCTGACTTGTTAAGGCAGACTCCATCTGCCTTAAAAAGATGATTGCAGTCCCAGAAAAAGTTAAAATTGTCAATGACTTGCACTGAATGGACGGTGCATGCAGTTGAGAGCCATTTGTTCAGTTCCAGCAGACTGAATACTTAGTAGAAGACAAAGGTAAAAGTATAGCAAAAGCCTGATTTTTAACTGGGATTCTGGCCAGGCTCTAGTTTGGTCTGTTGGGATAGTAGGGAGTTAAGAACTACATATAAGGCTTTACATGGCCAGATGCTGGCTTACATCACTGAGTTTTTAAGAGGTTAAAATGGATTCCAAGAGAAATTGGCAACCAGTTCAGAGAAGCTAAGATCAGGGTCTTGTGGGAAAAGGGTTTGTTTTTAGTAGCTTGCCTTCCAATTTCTGCACAGTTTGAAGCTGAGCTACAGCTCTATCATACGTTAAGGTGTTACATTAGACCAGGCACAATGGTAGTATTAGTGAGCGACGACATTGCTCAGATCTTTTGAAATATTCTGGAATTGCATGGTGAAAACAAATAAAACCCTAATAGTCAGAAATACACTCAGTGTTAGGAATAAGAAAACGAAGCAATGGCTAAATGTGTGTGCATTTCTTTGGGTCTTTTTGTTCAGGCTTAGAGCGAACTGCTCAACTGTACAGACTAAACATGTCAACATGTCGCACTTGACGACAAGATTAACTGTATTCCACACCGGATATCTGTATTCCAACACTGACACCCGCCAGTCCAATGGAAAAAAAAAAAAAGGGCTCTCAACCAAAACAAACATGCAGGCTGGACAAATGCCTGTTTTTCCTTTTCCTCTTTACTCCATTGGCAGGAGCCATCCTGCCAATCAGATCTCTCTTCTGTTGGTCTAAAATTACAAGATTTGTCAAGACTTCAGATTCAAGTTGTAATAGTGAAAGGATGCATTAGAAAAAAATCAGCATGGCAAGTGTATCCTCAGCGTTGAGCAATGAAGCAAATGCATGTCACAACTGGCTGGAAAGTTGGGAAAGAGAGTAGGAAGGAACGAGTGGGTTCAGTAACATGTCTCTACTTCCTCAGAGTCAGACAGACTCACATAAAGTGACTGAAAGCCAATGTTGCCTTCTGCCCATAGGGCTGACAGTAATTACAATGGCAAATGCATCGTTAACCTTAAGCCAGGACCAAAGCGTGGAACACAGCAAGCTTTACCGAAAGTCAATCTTGGGAGAGGGAAGCCTGGAACAAATTGTAGACGGAGACAGGGGACAACTGAGGTCAACTGAGGGGTTGAGGGGTGGAGGTGGAGGAGGCAGAAGGGTAATGGAGGGGGGCGATGAGGGGAGGAGAGAGGACCAGAGGAAAGACTCATTTACCCAGCAGTGTATAAAACAGACTCCACGCAGGGACTGATAGTGACTGAAATATCAAAGCCAGTAGGCTGGGAAGTGGCTGCCGCTGCTGTTTGATCCATCACACAGCCACTTGTTTTTTTTAGTTAAAGCTTTGGAGAAGCCTCTGGGTCCCAGGGAGAAGTGAAGCAAGGTGGAGAACACATCCACTCTTTCTCTCAGTTTGTCTCTCCCTTTCTCCCCTTCTTTGCCTCTCATCTTGTACAAATTGTGAGAACTCCTTTAGGCACAGCGGGATGAGAAAGTATGCATTGCCGGGACAGCGTGCGTGAAAGCATTTGCTCCGTCTATGAATTGTGTGCCTACCTGTTTTCGCTCGGATAAAGGTTTCATCTTCATCTCGCTTGCTGCATCACAGACACGCAGGGGCTTCTTTTGAGGGGGAGAAAAAGCAGAAGAAAGTAGAGAAAACGATTTCTCTGTCTTCTCCGTGGCCTATCTCTTGTGCTTGGAGGGTGAACTGCATCCCAGGAGAGAGGAGATCAGCGGGCAGGGCCTGCAGCGGAGCAGCCTGCTTGCCACCTGGAAGCTCGCCAAATGCAGGCATCACCAGAAACAGAGCCGTGTCCTCAATCTGTTGGACTTGTTGACTTACTTTGAGGATTTCTTTGTTTGACGGACTCACCACCAGAGAAACTGTGGGCCTTTTTCTGTACCGGGAAAATCTAGAAATCAGCCATCCTTCTATGAAACACACTCACTAAAAGCAGACCCGTTATTGATTTTTCTGTCTCAGTCAACCTTAATCACGAAGACATGTAGGTAAAAAAAAAAAAACGAGGCTCTTGACTTTAAGCCTTGAGGAAACTAAAACATGGATTCTGCAACAGCCTGCAGTTCCTTAAATTTTGTAGATTTTACTGCTTTAAATCTGTCAGATTTAATGAAACCCATTAACTCCCTGCAGCTCTGTCTGCTAGATATTGAGACTGAAATATCAAAACGCTTAGGGTGTATTTCAGTCTTTAAGTAAACATTGAACATAAGCCCACTCACGTAAACACACACTATAACCATAATCACTTGAGTCGGTGAAGTTTTGCTCGGGTTTTGGACACATGAGCACTCCCCGGGGAGCCTTAGCTTAGGGAAGCTCATCGGGCTGCGGCAGAGAGTGTCTCTATTCCTCTGTCTTTCTCTTCCTCCCTTCATCATTTCCTCCCACCGAAGACCTCCGAGAGATTAACTACAGATCAGCTGGGAGACAGCACGGCAGAGACAGTGACTCACTAAACAGCAACAGAGAGGCACACTGTGGATGACGTTCGCCGCTCCGTGCTATTTGGATTTAGGGAACACACACGATGCCTCGACGTGTCACATGTGTAACACCTAGTTGGATTTTGTTACCACGGCTTGGTAACACGCCCATTTAGATTTAGGGGACATCGTTTTCTTACTGACTTAAAATCATCATTCTCACGTGTGCCTGCTGCAATAGATATACTGCTTATCACTGGAGAAAGCACCACAGTGCCACTCCACATTTTCATGGAAATAGACCACACGGGAACAAAAACGTATTGTCTTCGTGCAGACCACTTCAAAATACAGACTCATGAAGACATTATCAACTTCTACAAATGCATGTTGGCTGCTTTCGTGACATTTACTGAAATGAGATGAAATATGATGATACATTCCTAGCATATGCAGCCTGGCTGCTCGGTGCCATTATATTGTGGGCCTTGAATATTGTTTTTTCCTCCACAATCGACATGTAGAAAAGTGTCACACCAGCTTTTTCTGAAAGGCTTAGAGCAGTTGAGGTTCTGATTCACTGTAGGATCTATCATCCATTCGCTCACTCTGTTCAACTGGAGCTACATTGCCTCTTCAGCAGGTTGCCCACCGCTAAGCCGATATATATTTAACTAGCTGTCTGCACCAATCTTGAGCTAAGGCTGCTCAAAATTCGTGTGGAAAATGGATTTAGTGCGGTGTGTAGAAAAAGTTAAACAAGCATGGAAAATGGATGAAAGGTTTTGACCACATCCTTCCTCTATTTGGTATCATTACAGAATGACTTTACTTTGCTCCCGGGCTATACGTTCCGTTCTATTCAAAGATGAGATTCAATCATTTGAAAAGAAGTGGCATTTACTCTTAGAGAATGAGAGTAGAACAAAATCAGCTTAGCGTCTACAGACTGGATTCTTCATATTTCAGAGGGATTTAAAGATGACCTTAAAGTAATGATTTTTAATGGATGCATGCAGAGTATCGCAGAAGAAAATTCTACAGCGTTATGCAATCAAGCAAGAGGATAAACACTTTTTCACGTTTGCTCAAATGCGTCTGTATCGATTTACAAAAGAAAGCTTAGCATAACCCCCGCTGTTAGAAATTCCCTCTATCTGTAATGATGAAAATCTACTGTCACAGATAATCACAGATATTACATTTCGGGGTCTACATAATTAATCAGCAAGTCGGTGCGTAACTTATGATCCAAGTCATAAATTATATTTAGCCAAGTCATTACCAGGGGTGAACCCACGAAGCGACTGCTTTGCTCACATGAAAGTAATAGGCTGGGTTGCCTCAGCATGTCTTCATTTATAATCCAAACTATCCACATATTTGCTCACAATGTGTCACAGTTTATACGAGGTGCTTTTTAATCATCTCTTCTGCTTTGTTATAAACATCTTGCATACAAAGCGATAAAGTCTGTTGAGCAGCGCCGTCTGCCTTGTGCGTGACGTCCTGTTCCAGTTTGCACGAGACGTGAATGTGTCTAGCCTTGCATGTCAACGTGTAGGAATTACATTGTGTAAATTTACAGTCTTACGAAATGCACAATGCAATACATTCACTCCCTGTGTGGCAAACGTATGTGTGATCCAACGGGAGTACAAATAAGCTACATATGTCAGTAGCATGTTTAACTACGCACTGCTAGGGTTACTAACCCTAAAAATAAAAATCTGGTAAGAGGAAAAGTTGACCTATCAGGACAGAGAACAGAACAAGGAATCAGAAGCCTTCCTGCAAGAAGGAGCAGCATCTGAAGCATCCGTTTGCCTGGAGTAGATGCATGCATCAAAAGCTCCAAGTCTCTTTACATGCAAATCCAGTCCGCGTCTATGAGTGTGTTTTATCCCGGGGGCTGCTGTTTGCTAATCAAGAGCCTTGTGAAAGCCAGGGGAGCGTTATAAGGAGCCAAGTATAATACGCCCGCTCACAGCCTCTCTCTCTCTCTCTCTCTCTCTCTCTCTCGATTTGAACACGCGCTCATTTTACAGCCTTTTAACTTTCAATCTGACCGTCGTTGATTTTCTGTTCTTCCCACTCGTTTGTTATTCAGCAAGCCTCTCAGTTGCTGTTTGAATGTGTGCGCCGTATTAACACTTAAGATAATGCATATCAGTAGCGCTCAAAGGGACAGAACACCAGGACTTTTTTGATATTTTTTTTTATTTGTAAAGACACAGAACGATCACATATTGGTGTACACTCTGTACGTCATTATTCTATGATCGCTGATGCTGTGCAATCTGTGATAAGATTTAGACTAGAAAGTCATCCACCACTTCACAAGGTCCTCGCCAGCGTCAAGGAGAAAATATAGCAGAGCCGCGTTTCCCTTCCCTCAACAAGTGCTGTTGACACTGTGCCTTTGGTAAACCGTTTATAGCTCATACTTGTGAATTAATGCTCATGACTTCGGACTTAATTCTTCCAGAGTTTTAAAGTACATTGGACCTGAAATACAGTGAGAAAGGACAGTTAACGTACAGAACATAGTCTGTGGAGCTATCTCATTACACAGACTGCCATCAGCCTGTGCCTGTGAAATGTGTGGAAAACAAGCGGAGAGAAGTCTCTCTTTCCCGCTCTCTCTGTTACTCTCTTTCGGTGTCACTCGCTCACTTATTCACACGTTCTAACAAGCAAGGTCCTGGGTGGGAAAGCCCTCCCCCGTGACAGTTTGTCACATTGTGTCAGTCCGTCGGGTGCCACTGAGAAAACATCACCTCCGCTAATGGGGCATTGTGTGACACGGCCTTCGAGGTTGAGAAATCTGCCACTTGTGAACAGTTACAGTGTACATTACCACATGGCTGCATGCTGGAGAGACCCTGAGCGAGACCCAAGCGAGAAGTGAAAGGAGGGAGAATGGGCTCTGTGTGTGTGTGTGGGAGGTTTGGGGAGGTGGTTCTTTGGGGACTTGGCACAAGTGATCGCTGCAGCGTCTGGGGTCCAGCGGCTCGGGTGCTAATTGCTGCGTGACCAGTGGGAATACTTTTCGGTCTCTCACAAAGCACCAGAGAAAAGAGACGTTGCATCACTCACACCCTTGTCAATCTTTGCCTATCCTCAAGCTATTTACCAAGTCATATGCATGCGATCCTTAACTGCCTCTTTTTTTGTGAGGCTTTGATACTAATTTGTGAGCGAGTAATTCAACCTTTTTTTTGGTTTGTGTTTTTTGCCTTCCCTCCTCCACTGAGCCACAGGTCACATCACAGTCTAATCACTGGTGTACCTTGTCATGCAAATCATGCAAAACCCATTACAAAGTACTTTAAAAATTAATTTTTTACATAATCCACTCCATTTTGCTTAAAGGAATGCATTGACCTTTCAGCAAATAAGCTTTTTAATTGACTAAGCTTTGATGAAAAGACTTGCAGTTTCTCATTTGTGTGTTCAGCGTTTAGTGCCCAAGTGTTTTCAGGATGAAGCAAAACTGCATAGTTGAAGAAATAGTTAGAATAGTATAGTAGATTTTGGGATATGCTCTTATATATGAGAGGATAACACTGGTTAACTTGTGGTGCTACTAAGTGTGCAGTGAGTATAGTCATCACAGTTCCAAACTCAAATGACGTCTGCACTGTATCCTTCCACCAACCGGCGGAAATCAAAGCACGGTTCTTGGGAAATATCAACCGCCTTTGGGCTCTTTCATGAAAAGCTCTGCTGTCACAACATTTGTTGATGCGATTTGGAGAGGCAGAGAGCATTGTTACTTTAGCATCAGAGAGGGCACCAGACATCAAGGATCAATAAAAACCATTATGGCATTTTGCTCAAAATATTGAGCAATGCCTGGAACCAAAACAAGAAAAGTGGGAATTCTTGACTGAAGGATCTTCAGAGTGGGAGGGGGGGGGGAATGGGAACAGAAACACATCCCCTCGCGGCACACAATAATTCAAAGAAACATCGTTTTTTATGATGACATTTAACGTGACATTTATCCACATCAATCTCTTACCTCAATTTATTTCACTAAAATAGCAGGTCACATTGCTAATTTCGCCCTGAATGATGCCTGTAATAAAAACCCTACTGCCTGTTCAAGGGCTGCCAATAAATTCAGCTCTCTCAGCCACACAGCTCTGGGGCCAATCTTTCTGTTTGATTAAACTTTGCTCCCCAGTGGTATGAAATATCCAAAGGCACTTAGATTTACAGCCTACTCCGTTAAATTATTGACACCTCACTGCCTTTGCTATCAGTTTCTTGACTAATCCCCTTTTGTTACCTCACTTATTTAAGATGGTGACTTCCATTTGACTTTCAGTGATAAACTACTACTACTATGATTCTTTACTACTTGATGGCAATGGCTATGCACATCTTTACATTACATCATTACACATGCAACATCTGATAGGCCCATGCTAAGTCTGCCAGTCTATAAATAATTGTAGCAAGGATACGGAGTGCTGGCTCTGCGATGGATCTGAATAACACGAGGTGTACAGATAGCATGCAGGGAGAGAAAACAAGAGGGGAAGAAAGGCTGTGGGAGCGAATAAAGGGCCAAGAGATGATGGTAGTGTGTAAGGACGCTCTCAGGCAGGAAGGATGTGTAAGCTCTATCTGTGGAGTGAGCAGGTTCATTTTTCATGCAGCGGGTTTGCAGGACCCGGCCCAGGCAATCCTATAGCTGGCCACGGTTTCCCGAGAGAGAGCTTGTTGCTCGAGGCCCCTGGGCGGGTTTCTTGTTGAGTCTGCCTGTAAATTGCCACCAAACTAGTGAATTACTCCGTGATGTGTCACAGAGGCAGCCCGAAAGCCCTATAGGCATAAAGCCACGGACTTATGTTTTCCCTCACAGTAATTCCTCAGTGACAGCTAGGGCAGCAAATTGAGATGTCTCAGTCAGAATCCAACAACTCCATATTCAAAACAGCTGGTTGCCATTGCTGCTAGAGTTTCTGATGGATTAAATACATGAGCATGCTGCTGCTGGTTTAACAAACAATGGCAAATCATTTTTTTTTGGAAATTATTGGAATAATTTGTCAGGGAAACTGCAAATTGAGACTTTCCTCCCAAGACAAGACTATAACAGTCTACAGCCATGCTAGCAGATCTGTGAGGCTGTGGTGCACAGTTGTGTTCTAAACGCTAACATTGCTAACCCTCATGTGTAGGGCTTCAGCATGCTAACATATGCTAATTAGCACTAATCATAAAGGACAGATGTGTTAGCGTGTGTTACAGGATTCATCATCTGTTAACCACGAATGTCTGTACAAAATGTTGTGTCAATCGATTGAGCAGATGTTGAGATATTTCATAGAATAGGAACTAACTGTGACCTGCTGGTGGCGCTAGAGGAAGAGTCAGGGGATCACCAAAGTCACTCGGACTTACCCTCTGTGAACCATAGATATCTGTACCCAATTTCACAGCAGTCCATCCAATAGAGTCGAGACATTTCACTAAAATGTCAGGGGATTAGAAAAGTCTGTAGGATTCATCGTCTGGGAACCATGAATTTCTGTACTAAATGTAATGGCAATCCATCAGATGGTTGTTAAGCTATTTCAGTTTGGACCAAAGTGGACCGACTGCACGACTTGACACACTGACATTGCCATCCCTAGAGCTGTTAGAGAACCAACATGGCTGAAAACTACAGCATCAGTCATTCTAGCAAGTGCCCACAATAGTTCAGGGTTGGTTCAGAGTTTGCACCCACTGAGCTGGTAGGGAATTCAGAATTTCTACCAGCAGTAAAGGTGGATCCGCAGTAAACACTTTAATATGTTTTTTATGAACTGTAATCCTCGAACTTTTCCTTGACCTTAACCAAAGTTTTTAGCTGCCTAAATCTAACCGTACCGTAACCGCCATTTATTTGCCGTAACCATGCTCCTTACCTGACCCTGACCCATGCCGTGCACTTGTCATGCACAGATAATGTAAAAAACGAGAATTTGAAAAACGTTGGCAAATACTGATGCTCTTGTCTGGCAACGGGTTGCAAGCCCCCCCAGCGGAAGTTAAACCATTACTATAGCTTGAGACGGCTTCCACAAGTGATCAATGTGGTCCTAATATACTGACTGTGCACAAACTGTGTTGTGAGACCCAACCGAATTTATTTTCTTTACGCCAGTGTAGGGATTTGTGTCTTACAGCTGTCGAGTGTTCTAGTGTGAAATCTAGGCTTATTGATTTCTGTGGGGCTATATTCTTCACAGAGGATATGGTGTGTACTTGAGGAGAGATTTCTGTTTTTATTATTGCTTGCTTCAGATCCCTCACCTCTCAATCCCATGTCTGCAGCACACAGCGCACTCATAGAACTATCTCAATGGAAAATAGCCCTTTCAAGCAAGAAGCACCTTGACCGCAGCGACATCAAATGAATCCTTATCGTGATGGCAGAAGCAAAGAAAAACAATTCCGCCGCTTAAACATCATAAAAGCATGACAGGCTCCCTCCCTTTAGCTTCTAGCGCAGCCGGGGCTAAGCGTTTCAAAGAGGCTAGTGTTTGAATGACTGCGATGTGGGAGCTCAGAGTCTGTAGCTATGGATTAAGCTCACAGCAAATAGTAGCATGGAAGAAACAGAGGTAATCTCTTCCCTCTCCTCCATGGCCCTCTCACCATACCTGTTCCCCCCCTTTTTTAATCTCCTTACTGAATTAGTTCCTCCAAAGCTGCTCAAACAGAGAGGGCTTTATTCGCAGTGGTTACAGAGGTTAAAGTAACATGAAAACGACACCGTCTCTACCGAAACATTGATGTGCTACTCACCTGGTTATTGTTCTCCAAAGCAACGTACAGGTAGAATGCTCTTTCTGCTTTCCTCAAATGTGCTGCTTGGATGAAAAGTACATGAGGGCCTTTCTAGTTACAGAGCTTGAACTGCAGCCAGTTGTAAGCAGCGAGCGAGTATAACCCTTTTTTATATTTGCGTATAGATTACACAGTGTAGCCTGACGCAGCAGTGTGTAGCATAAAAACGTTGTCTTGCTCACTCACTCAGTGCAGACTCTGGTTTAATCACCTGCAGTGCTCTGGATAATTTACCCTGCAGCACACACTGTATTTGCATAAAAGTAGTTCCGTTTTGCATTTTGATGCGTTGCCTTGCAGTTTCTCAGAAGAGTCTCGCCATAAAAGAAAATTCCCACACCTGAACCACCGCACTAACTGCCCAAATATTTCACTCTGGCGCGCGCAGCTTTGCTTTCACTGCTTCTTGTGCTGTGAAGATCAAATAATGAGCCAGAGGATTCTTGCATGCAGTATTTCACACTGGCTGAATATTGTAATTCTTCTTCAGCTTGCACACGTTCGGGTGAGATCATTACCAGTAGGCCTCTGATATTAACTGTTCATCATCAGTGCTTCTCCCCACACATCCACCTCAGACTCTTTCTAATGAGAACTGCAAATTGTCATGATGTAGTTCATAGGCGTCTTATTAGATAGCCAATAGGATGAGCTGCTGACTTATTATGAGCATGCAGTTGCATCATACAGGGTGTGAATTCGCCTCATCTTTATGTCATCTTTTCTGTCATTTTGAATTGTATTGTCGCAACATGCCTTAATGCCAAAATGCATTCGGAGTGTCACAAGTTGACTAACATAGGTGGCCCTGAGGTTCTGCTACAGTATCTTCTACCCACTAAATCACACACAGCTTGACAGTTTAATGCATATTGTCCGATAAAATTAAAATAATATTTGTAGGAATTAAAGCTGGCACAATAGATGGCAGGTTCGCAGCTCCTGCAAACGTCCTCTATTCAAGCTCGGGGGAGGAGAGCATGTTTCCAGTTAAGCAAAGCATCATGCAAATACTAACCAGGCATTTACAAAGGAGGCACCGCTTCCTCGACTTCTGTAACTTGATTTTATGTTTTATAATATTTGAAGTTTCCTCTGAAAGTTAACTTTACCTGCACTCTACATAGAATTCAGTATTATTATCAGTTTGGATATTAGTTTCTGGGGTTATGCTTTCATGTGTGATTGATGTTCCCGTGAATACACTCTAATATGGAGTTAGAAAGATGAAGGCCAGTGGGTTTTACCATTTACAGATATCTTTCCAATTATTTAATAAATTGCACTTTTTTTCAGCCAAAAATAATCCTTTAGAACAAATACATAGTCACATACTATAGTATACAGTATCTCATGTAGTGGTCCCCACACCTTTGCATATAGAGGACCTCCAAAGCGAATATAATTTACGCCACACAACCTCACGGCCCCATTCAGAACTTTTTTTTTTATACATTCATAGAGGCTTGAATAAATGTGGTGTAGGTGGAGTTGTAATACAGTTGGGGCAGTGACACCTATAATTGTTACACAATACAGTGATTATATAATGCCACTGCCCTCATTTGTACTGATAGAAAGGAGATAAATGAAGCTGTGCTTTACTTGCACAGGACTCCCTGGCGGTCCCCACGCTGTACCGACTCTTCCTCCAGGGTTTAAAAAGCTGGGGCACAAGGGAGGGTAAGTATGGCAACCCATGCCTCAAATATTTACTGACATTTTGGAGTTAATCTGACAATGAACTGTAACTTTCCACTCGGAGTAGACTGCTGGTGAACTCTGAGAGTTGGGGGATGATGGCCAGAGCCAACATGGTCAGAACAGAGAAGTTGTCAAAACCTGATAGGTGTGTGTGTGTGTGTGTCTCCTGTATGTTGTACCAGGGACATCAGTCAGTAGGGTAGCATGATGTGGCATCAGCTCTGGCAGACAGACAGACTAAAATAGTGCCTTGTGTGTGTGACAGTGTGCCCAGCAGTGAGAGAGAATGATCCCCCCCCCCCTTTTTTTTTTTTCTTTTTTTTTGTTTTTTTACACCAGCTTCCTTCCTATGGTAAATTGTAAGCCAGAGGTGGCGGAAATACGTCAGTTATGTGGGTTCTCTGAAGCTTGACTGTGTCTCTTAATTTGGGATGAAGGGAAAGAGAGGGGTGGAAGAGGAGATTTTAATCACTCCTGTCGCTTTAAGGACACTTATCAAAGCCTTCTTATGCGAATAGAAAATACCACGAGCCACTGAGCAACTGAGCAGCCAAGGGACGGACTGGAGTGGATTTATAGGAAACTCAACGTGATCTAAACTGGAATAGACCGCTTCATTGCCTCATGGAGTTTGATTACACACTGGATGGTTGTCTTACTCGGACGGCTCGGATCATTTAGGAAATATTGCGCATAAGTAGCCTAGCTCTCAGACTTGGGATCCTTTGCCCCTGAAGCGCAGAGAGGAATATGGTTTAAAACTCAACGCGTACGGGATTATTCACTCGTCCGACAGCTACAATCGACACGTACTTGTTCGCCAGGCGTTCCGTTCCGGACGGATAGTATCCCGAGCTCTTTATTAGACAGCCTTGGATCATGGATTGGGGTGGTGGAAAACAACAACGGGCAGCGACATGATTTCTCTGCGCTGTCTGCGGTATGCAGCGAGGTTGGGCTTTAACGCTGCTTGTTATTATTCCGATGCAACAAAAGTTACGAAGCGAGTGTAATGCGTGGATTTGAACTATTTCACCGTTTTGCACCTGCTTTGACGGACAACGCGTCGACATAGTGCAGATTCGTGACAAAATAACGTGCAGGATCCGCGTCGCTTTGCTTCCTCTCTATCGCCTGAGTGGGATACTTGAACATTTGCTTATCGTAATGGAGATTGGGCCGGTTTGTACTCAAGGTCATTGAGTGTTATAAGGCTATATTTGCGTTGTTATTTCCACACACACACACACACAGCAGCGCTATCTTCACGTTATAGCGCAGCCAACGATTCCCAGTCCAGTGTGTGTTATTTGTTATTACGCGGTGCAGCGAGCGTTCAGGCGAGCCCCTACTGTGAAGTTATATTTATATTTCTTTTTGACACTGCAAGCTTCCTCCGGCAACATGGATGGGAAATTGAAGCAGGGTCGGAGATGCCGGTCCAAGCGGGAGAGGGTGCGGAGGCTGCGGGAGGCAGGGAGCAGAGACGCCCGCAGCCCCGACCCCAACTCCTCCTGCTCCGACAGGGAGGGACACAGTCCGGGGAGGGACGCCGCCTCCCTGCCCGGTAAAAAGGCGCCGCACCCCGCAGCCGCCGCCAGAGCTCCGCGTCCCCCCCGGCGGAAGAGACGGGAGTCCAGCTCGCAAGAGGAGGATATCATTGATGGATTTGCTATCGCCAGCTTCATCAGCCTGGACCGTCTAGAGGTAAGGAGGAACCGGATCATTACCTGTTTGTGTGTGTCAGTGCATTCTTCATCAGTGGAGTGGTTCTTAAAGTGGGGGTCCTTGAGGCCCCCCACTCACTCACCAGCAACGTGAGGACTAGTCTAATTTGTCTCTAAACTGCTTGAGAAGATGCCAATTATCTGATATTGTCTGGTAGTGTAGATCAGCGATTCTCAGAGGTTCCTTGGTTTGATTCTTTATTCATTCATAAACAGCAAAGATGTTTCCTTATTGTTGAACCTGGTACATGGAGCTACATGTGTTGGGAGTTATTGACATGAATGTGTTTGACAACAGCTACAGCACACAACTCTGTTTGCAGCATATTACAAGTTCAAGGCTTTGTGAATGAGATGTTAATATCGTGGCAGGATATGGTTCGTTGAGGAAAATAAACAGGTGCTGCTGTGTCAGTAGTGGCTCTGGCTTGGATTGTTTTAGATTCAGATTCAGGATGAGTTGTCAGGGCACTCTCTTGACATTTTGCTCTTTGATAAACTGCCTATTGCACCATTCATCTGTCACAAGCTGATTCGCCACGTGCTGATAACTCTGTTTCTGTCATTACTGTGGGGGTATGTCTGATGTCAGAGGAATGATTTCAGGAAGAAAGGAGGTTCTCTTGTGACATCTGCTTATCTCTTTTATCTCATTACGTTCCAAATGACAAATAAAACATTGCGCCCTGTGGGATGTCAGGCTGACTGACAAGTCAGGCAGGCCTGTTTTTCTGTTTTCCATTCTGGGAATGGTAGCACTACTGTAGTTGAAATATAAATCATTAGCTTTGATAAACATAGCTAAAAATTACATGCCCACTGAGGTCTGTATATTTTAAGATGGTGACCTCATGTGAAAGCCCATGGATCACCACAGGCCACGTCATTTCGATGACAACCTCCCATGTAGGCTTAGCAATGGTATTAATCAGTCATGATTGGCTCTGGCCTCCTACATAGTGCCTAGTTAGGTTGAATGCAAATTAGCAGCCACATAACTGCATGAAATATAAACCAGTTGTTTGTTCTCATACGTAGAATGGAAGATTCACCCACTTGGTGTTTATCATCAGTTCGCCACCTCTTTTCATGACAAGTTTAACCTGTCCGGGTCACCATCAGAGGTTAAATTGCTATTCTACTTAGCTCGGCCCTTCATGGTGCTTAGAGTGGGTGTGAAAGCGGTTAGGGGAGGAATAAGAGGGGAGGTGTAAGTATGCATGAACTATTGTTATCCTGAAATTAATATAAGAAGGATAACAGACAACACAGACACAACTGGAAAAACTATGAAGCTGCTATAGATTATAAATAAAATAAAATCCTAAAATAATACCATACAGTAGGAGATTCCAGGAGCATCATACAGTAGGATAAACTTCCCCTTTAGTTCCACAGTGAGGCTACAGCAGTGCTGCCCTAAGATAAACTTGTTACATGTTATCAAATCTGCGTAAAATGTGTGTGTCAGTGCCCATTCTTGTAGATCCGTATGAGTGCAGCGCGCTGTGATGTTGTATGTGTGAGTATGTCTGCCCTTTATGCTGCGTGACTGCCACTTCTGACAGCTGCTGACCATGAAAGACTTTGAGGATGTCACAGCAGCAAAGTGCTTCTCGCTGGCATCTTCTGCCAGCATGCTGGTGTCTCCGCTGCTGTCAGCACAGCGCCCTGGCCTATTGACTTATACTTTGACGAATATTCTCGTGTGTGTGTGTGTGCCTCTGTTGCCTCTTTGTGTTTTGAGGGGGAAATTATTTTAAACAATTATCCAACTTTTTGTTTTGCACATATCCGAGCAATAATAGTTTTCTCACTCAAGTGCTAAATCCATGTTGGATGAAGACAGTGTGCTTTACATAGGAGCTTATGTTTCACGGCTAAGCAAATGAGGCATGATAGGGCTCTATGTGAAATGATACTGACATGCCAGCTACTTGTTGGTAATTGGTCTGATTTACATGCAAATGGCTGGTGCTTATTAAATGATGTTGGTTGATGCAGTACAATTACAGTTTTTTGTGCTTTCCCCCTTGATTTTTTTCCCCGCATGTGGAGAATGAAATGAGCATGGTGACTTTATACATATTTCATATACAGTTTACAGTTAATGTCACAGCAGTCATCACATTTGTTGCATCGCTAGGAATGAAGTGCAGTCTTTGAAATGTTTTCCCACTGGAAAATTCTCATGATCAGTCATGACTCCTGCTTTCACCTACTTACTGTATACTTGAGTGGAGCTCATGACCTACACTACCTGTGCTAATTGCTCATCAATTATGAGGAGGACACAGCAGCATTTGGCCAGGGAATAGCTCTGACCTACTGCATCATGCTCCGATAAACTCATACACCCCCAGCGGGGGTGGGGTGGGGGGGGCGTGTGTTGTCCCCCTGACCTCTTTGAAGTGACTGATGGCCAGCACGGCTGTGTTTGTATCAGACCTTGCAGGCAGGCTACTGTCTCATTAGCATTCTTCCAACATCAATATCCCATCCTCCCTGGGTTCAATGACCCCTCATGGCCAACATACCAATATTTATTCTGTCTTGTTTCTTTTAATCGCTATCGAAAGCCCTTTGCTGTTCTCTAAAGCACTTCAGGATGGACGTGTTTTTTGTAAAATCCCTGTCACCTTCAGGTTACTGTAACAGTCATTTGATTTTAGTCTATTTTAGTCTGTAACTTGTGCACAGCTGCTACTGTCTGTTCGTAACTGCCCGAGGTTATGGGTTTGTCAGAGCACTTTGACGCGAAACGCAATCGGTTGGTCGGTGTTGTTGTTATTCCAGCGCCGCGCTGATAGGATCAAGCTCCCTTGATGAAGGCTTAGGCTGTACGGTGGTCTCGCCCGCTCCCGTAACCTGTTTCATTACAGCCCAAAGCAATTTGAAGATGTGGCCGCATTTGATTACAGTGTGTTTATTTGCTTTGAATCCCCCCATTTCTCATAGGAAAGCCGCTTACTTACCTGTGCAAATCGACTGTACAAACACCGCCGTGCTGCTTTGTCACGGGACATTATTGTGATTAGAGAAATGTTAGGGACGATTCAGTGAAGATTCAAAGAGTGTATCTGCTGTTGTGGGATTTTGGAAGGAGCAAAGGACCAGTTTGAGTGGTCAGATTATCAGTTAGTGCTCCTGTTATTTCTTTAGAGATACCACTTCATTTTTAATATATATATATATATATATATATATATATTATACTAATTAATAGGTTACTCAAGATTTTCTCCAATGCTGAAAAGTTGACCTCCTGGAAGTAGGATTTCACCTGACAGCAGTGCTATAAAACAATTACCCACAGTGGCTTAAACCCTCTAGAAGTCTCCCTGTGGGTATCGAACAAGTGAGCAGATAATAAAATGACACAATTATCCATCTGTCACAGTATTAATAAGATGTTTGATTTGCTCCATTTGCTCTGTGAGTGACGTCGGAGTGGCAAATCCCCTCTCGTTAATCCACAATCCTTCTGTTCATCTGCTTTAACATGAATTTACAGATTTGTTTGGGTTTTTCGTTCCGCAGCATGAGTTTCTAAATTCACTGTAATGGGGATTTAGGTTTAGTTGATTTAGTGATATTACAACAGTGTCAAGGGCAGGAAGCCAAAAGGCCGGGCATTCGGACGAATGGGTTTCCTATATAGAAGCTCTTGATGAGATCTAGAGTCTGTCTCTTTATTTATCCAGGGAAGTTTTGCCAAACATGCTTGCTCTTTTTCTTCATGGCCCTGTTTTTTTTTTACACACTTACACTAATCATCCTCGGGTGTTGGTCGCTGAGCAGCTGTACCAAAGCAATATGGGGAAATTAAGTCCTAGGGGAGCTTGACAGTAGTTGTTAGGGAAGCTGTGAGTTGCTGCTTCACTTTCTCCACCCATATTTTCCCAGCTGGTGCGTAGATCTAAGCCAGCGACGTTCCAGTTAAAAGTATGTGTCTTTCTTCATCAAGTGCTCTGATGAAGGCCTGAACCCGAGCACCCGTTAGAAAGAATTAAATTTTTTCTAACGCTTGCCACTAAAATAAGTCCCATCACATTCATTGTTGGCACTCGGATAGCCCCATGTGTTCCTTATTAGCACTCATTAGTACAGCTGACACTCAGGAGCACTCCTCTGTCAAGTGTCGACACTTCAAGTCAGAACATTACTTTCCAAAGACAATTAATAACCACCCTGGTAGTAGGGATGTATTGTGCTGAAGTTGATGCTTTCTTGAAATGTATGGGTTAGACAAGAGCTTAGGTAGTTTGTCTATCCCATCTTTCCCTTGTGCTTCTGCAACACAGTGCAAACTGATGCTAGCCGCGTTTCCATCAACGTAGCTTTATGCGCATTTTGAAGTATTGCATTAGATTGCATAAAGGTTGATGGAAATGGCAAAATTTGTCTTCAATTTTGCTAACACGTTTTTACAATCGCTTGAGGGTTTTTTTGCCTTATTCGAAAAAAAAAGAGGTATTGTGCTCGATGGGAGATGGAAACACCTTTTCCGAATAAGTTCTGACGTAGCGAACGTTTAACTCACATGGCTGATCAGCTGTTTCCGCTCCAAGAGGAGAAGAAGAAGAATGTTGCAGTCGGCGTCTCCCCGGATATTTCCGTAACGCTTGAAAACATTGGCTGGTAGTAGCAACAGGTACGTGTGGACCGATGAGGTGACCAAATTATTCGTCTCTGTCCTCTCTTCTTCTCTTTGAGGTTTATTGGCGCTTGGGAAACATCGGGTTTTGTTTCCAGTTCGCGACCTCTTCTTCTACTCTGTTTATTACAGCCATGCGTAACTTAGGCTATACCGCCAACTTCTGATGTACTGGAGCCTAGTTAATTTTCTCCAAACCTGTTGAAGGAAACACACCTAATTTGCATTTTCTCTTAAGCAACACTTCAAAAGTTCTCTTCAAATTCGCTTGACGGTTAAATTAAACACGGCTACTGACACTCAAAGCCACAGCAGTCGTTGCTGTAGTAAGATGTCTTGCATGGCGAGGCAGCAGATTTGTTGCAATCTTGCTTCGTGTTTTCTCTTTCCCCCGACGGTGATAGCGCTGTGCCGACACTGACAAACAACTCCAGCTTTAATTAACAAGGCAGCCCCCCGGGGCTCCGCTGCTCATTGGCTTCCCACGGAGAGAGCTTTCTTAAAGCCAGTGGGACATCCCCCGGCTCTCTCTTAACTGTCACACACTGGAGGCGACAGCATGGTTGATAAATGCATGGTCACATTCGCAAGCCTTCTCTCTCTCTCTCTCTCTCTCTCTCTCTCTCTCTCTCTCACTCTCACTCTCACTCTCACACACACACACACACACACACACACCCACAAACACAGGATTGAACCTCCACTGTGCATCTGTCCAAGCCATCAACCAGTGACCTAAATATATCCACCCAAGGAAGGTTCTGGTGTGTTGTGGAAGTGTGCTCCATGTGGATGTGGAAGCATGGCAATCACTTTCTCAGCCTCCTCTGTTACGACAGAGCTACACTTGGATTCAGCTATGGAGGATTTATGTGACACAAAATAAAAGGCAACGGGAGAAAATGCTTCACTTTGCAGATTTCAAACATTAAAAAGGAGTTGGAGGCCAAAATAGACAACAGATGTAACACATGTAGGCTGTTTAGGGCTGCAACAAACTATTATATTCAGTACTGATTAATCAGCTCAAAAAATCACTTGAACGATTAATTGATTGTCAAAATTGTTGCTGATTAATTTTCTTGTGGATCAACTAACTGCTCAAACAACAAATCTTTTCAGCTCTAAGGATGTTAATGTGTAAATGCAGTATATCCGCATGTGTACAAACATAATGATGCTGAGTATCATTTGAAATGTTTTGTTGTTAGTGCAGATACGATACATAGTTTTGATACTGACACCAAAACGAGCAGCAGCACAAGAACTTTGCGTTATTAAAACATAGGAAAGACATCACAAGTGAACAAAACTGCAGAAGCTTCAAGATTTTGACCTTGATTAGCTCAATTTATCGGGATTAAGCGCTATAAATAACAGGGGCTTTAACACTTGTAGCAGTGGGGTGGTGGAGGGGCAAAGGGGCAACAATTTTAAGGTAACCTGTGGAGCTTTTGACCACAAGCAGGACCATGGAGCAATGTTGTGACGAGTCATTTGAAGTTCTATACACAGCCTTAGTAGGCACCAGGCAGAAAAGAGATGCATCAGTGTCTGTATTTTCATAATTTATGAGGCTTTCAGCAAGCAGCACTGGTATATTCTTTTGAAGGGTAGTGGGATAAATGCATGCTGGCCCTGGAGGGTCCTGTCTGAAGCGCTGTTCAGTTGTCTATTTTGAGGTATCACTCCACAGTCTGAATGTACCAGCCCTACAAAACCTCAGAACAAGAGCCTCTTTGTTTTCGGGTACCATGACTCGTGAGGAATTGCTGAAATGTGCAGATAGAACAACATAGCTGACACATATTAAGTGGCATTTAAAAGCACGTGGGTAGCTTGTTGTAGGCATGTATATCCATTTCCTGCTTGTCGTCTTCCATCTTCCTGTCTCAGTATTTTCATTGCGGTGAATGACAGGATGTAATTATGCTGTGATTAAGATGCTGTCTCCGAGCTTGCGATGGATTAGGAGCTGCACTGTTAGAAGGTTCCCTGGTAATTATCCACTGCTGATTTGCCCCCCCCCCCTTTTTGCCTTTCATAACCCCTCTCCCCTTCATCAATTGCTTGATTAATGCATGTTATTAAACAATGTTAACAAAAGACATTTCATTTTAGCAGTTTGAGTAAAAGAAATTATTTGGAGATAACTTCATAGTAATCATATTTGTCATTCAGCTGAGGTATTTTCCAGCCCTGTGATTTTGGTTAATATATAATGGCGTACTGCGCCGCAGAAGCTCTGTATGAATGACTAGCTGACGAGGGCTGTGAAGGATTTACAATAAAAATAATGAAACCTAAATAGAGAGGGCACTCTTTAAGTGGCTCATTAGGTAATGGCTGTTTTCCTTTGCTGACAGAGAGCAAAGAGAGAGTTCTGAAAGCCTGCCTTGCTTCAACCTTCACATCACTTGAATCCCTTTTCAACATTTTGTTTGCGTGAGAGGGTAGGTCATTTTTTCCAGCCCGCAGACTCATTCCGCACAAAGGTCTGTCGACCGGCCTTGTGTGGGGAAAGTTGTAACAACGATTTTAACAATGCTCTCTTGGAAACCAAGGTGCTACTGTACAATAAAGTGGCTTGCTTGGCCGTGTTATTAATCAAAAGGAAAGAAATCTTTGTTTTTGCCTGTCACTAGCAATCGATTTATCAGCGATACAGGGTTTCAGCAAGCCACCCTGCATCCAATTGTCCCCATAAAATCAGTGCTGTTAGCAGGCTTCTCATTTTTTAGATTTTATCATCCGTATCAACATTTTATTTTGTGAGTTAGCTAAATTCCGAAATGAGGCCGTTACCTAGTAAACATGCATCGCAAGCTAGTTTCTGTACGCTTGGCCAGAAGTTTTTTAGGACATGAAATGCCAATCTGTATCCTTTTGATATTTAAATAGTTAGCGAGGACTGCGAGATCGTTTTGCTGTTCTCAAAGACCAACATAAATATAAGGCCACATTTTAATGTAATGATTAGGGTAATGAAACGGTCATTTAAGTATCCTGGTAGTTATATGCAGTTATTATCACTAAATGTGCACTACAGTAAATTGGTCAGGTTTTCTAGACGAATTTTTACAATGTCTTATAAAAAATCTCATTTATTTAGTGTATTCGGGGGGGGGGGTAAGTACATGTCTAACATACAATGTCCAATAGCAAAGTTTGTCTTATTTATATCTTTTTTTTTGTAGCACTCACTGGGTGTGTAGTTTCCACAATATTTGTTATGCTTGGGTGAAGCAGTGAGTCCCTGTTGTTTTGCACGCTTAAAGTCATTTGATGAATTCAAATTTCAACTTGTTTCAAGACCGTAGTATATTTCTCTGCCAGGTAGAAAAAAAAATACATCACTTTCAGAACGGAGTAACACCTGAAAATAGCAAAGTAGGACACCACAGGACTTTTTTTAAACCTCTACTACTAAGCCTAGAATGCAATATTTACCTGTGTTCAAGATCTGGGTTTAGATGACTGAATGAACGAATGACTTGTTTTATTTTCGTGTCTGTTCGCTTACGCGGCCCATCCATTATAGGATTATTCAGACACATTTTAAATGAACATTTTCCTAGCGCTGACACAAAGCCCAATAAACACATAAAGGACAAATATAAAAATGTGCACTTCAGCACCAAAACAAATGAAATACAAAGAAGGTACAGACATAAAATTTACATTTCAACATAAAACACATTCAGGCCAAAATGAATTATGGTACGAGTAAACAAGGTACATTCATACACTAGACAAGATAATGCTCTACTGTGCATAAATTGTATGTTTTCTTCTGCTCCAGGCTTTATGAATATAGTTAGATATTGCAAATGTATGATTATTAAAAAACCCATTTAATTATATCACCTATCCTGGAACATACCTAGATATACATAGATTTGCAGATAGCATTGGTATTACATAACATAGACATTACAATTTAAGACTGTTACAGGCCCAGGGGTGATTCTGTAACATGGTAATGCTGGCACAAATCTTAAGTCATCAAAACACTATGCCGATTACAAATCAGCCTCCAGTCCATGTGGTCATGTTTTCAAGCAAGGCCTCGTTTTTCAAAGACACGTCTCATGCAGTCGTGACATTGTGCGGAGTCTTGCTGCATGTTTTCTTAATAGATCGCTCTTGGTGTGAACGCAATTAGCGTTAACAGTTGTTGACATGCTCTTCTGCTACCAACACCAGCTCTGAGGGGAATAGTCTTTATAGGCCAAGTGATGCTGACAATAATTGCTCAGCACTCAGCTCCCCGTCTGAAATAAGATACAGTGATATGTTAGTCTGCAACTTATTACAGCTCATTGTTTGTTTGTTGGTATGTTGATTGTATTCACGGCATTTAGCCTTTTCTATGTGTCTGTGTGTGTTTATGTGTGGGCACAGGCAAAGCCAAAGAAGGACTGTTTCAGTTTTTTTGTGTGATAGCTTTGGCAGCCATATAACAAGCTGTGGCCAAGATAATGGAGCTTAGATAAGAGGGTGGTTATGCAATGTGGAATTTCTCTCTTTCCCATTGCCACTTCTGTTCCATTCACTGTCTGGATGACATTTGTCTGACAACTCTGGGCTGAGCTGCCACACTCAGTTTTCCTGTTGAAATGAAGCACCTTGTCGGCCATCCACACTTTGCTCGTGGGATCAGTGGCTTTGTATGGCAGGTTGAGTATGTGAGGAAGAGTTTGTCACTGCTGACATACTGTAGGTGAAAGGAAGTTGGTTTGTCACCGTATCAAGCTGATTATTGCCCTTTCACTCAAATGTGTATGTCAGCTAATCATTGTTATCCACTTCTGATATGATGGCTGTGGTGCAGCTTGCCTGATCCATTGTGAGCTCAGTACCTCCCGGAGATAATAAATGATTGATTATTTTTGGGCATTTTAACTAGAATCTACATATACTACAAAATGTATTCTTGTTTTCACGGTGGAAAGAGGCATTTGGGCTCATTCTCTTATCCAGACTTTTCCAAGGTGCTGAACTATGTGCTTCTGTTTTGTTTCATTAAATATCTCACACACATTAATGATATTAAAGAATAGGTTCAGATTTTTTCAGGTGTAGCTTATTACAATACCCACATGCCATCTGTACATTGGATAAAGTTGTGGGTCGCTGTAATCATTCCTCATAAAGCGGCGCCTACATGGCAATAAATCAGGCCCAAAATCCACAGTCCTCACTCTGTGCAAAAATGCATCCCATACGTACAGGTAAACACATTTCAGTAGAGTTACAAAGAGGGAGGGGGCAAAAGAGGTAAAAGTCCATTCATTTTTCCCACTGTCACAAGTTAGGTGACTCACAGTTGGAGCAGTTTTACGACTTGGATGGCATGAAACTGTCCTGGTTGAATCATCAGTGCCAGATTACTGTGCCAGGTAGCTGTGTTAACTTAGAAAATATTTAGTTCTTTGATTAAAAAGTCAAAGCTACACGCTTTTGTACATACAAATGTAAGTAGAGAAGTTAACTACGACTCCCAAAGTGTGTTTCGGTAACATCCCCTCACCGAGCTTGAATGTTTCTTACGTGCTCTGCTAACGGCAGGCAGAAGGTAAATGTTACGCTGATGACAAAACTGATAATACGATCGGCGGCTTGGCTTCTGCGTCAGTTTTGGATGAATTCAGCAACTATGGCGCCGGGTTTTGTTGTCAACCGCAATGACAACCACCGCTCTGAATCGTGTCTCTGACGGGCTTCTTCTCCATAGCAACAACAGCCGAGGCTCATGGGTATTGTAGCACTCAGAGCCGCCAGCCACAGACAAAATGATTTCTCAGAAATGAAGTTGTAATGATTAAAAATAAATAAATTAAAAGTGGCGGCCATAACGTAACATAACCCCTATATGATTGGAACATTGTCTGGGACAGTCCCACGTTTATATGGTTAAGAATGGAGGAAACATGGGGCTTTTGATCCTTTGCAACCCTATAAACCTACATGCCACCGCCAGGATAAAGACAACCACTCAGTTCGGCTAAGTCATTTTATCTGTGGCTGATCGTGAAATAAATGTGCTGTGGATTTTGTGCCCCATCTCTTTCTACGAAGGTATCACATCACGGCTTATATGGAGAGAGGGAATGATTAGAGCAACCCATATATGTGAGCATTGTATTAAGATGAAAACCCAAGCCTATTATTATTACTCTTATTTTTGTAGTAGAATTAGAAGTAGTAGCAATGGTTTCACCCTCGGTTTCAGTGGAGAGACTTGTGGTCTACATGCTGTTTTAGAGGCTTTTTGACCCTGCCAAGATTAAATTATAGGGGAAACACTAAACCCTTCTGGATCCTTTATTATGTATTTACTTGGCAATTCAAAATGTAATTTAAGTTAATTTGAATATAGTATGTACAATAAGAACTTCCAGAAATGTGGGTATTGGAATTCAGGTGCCCATATTGGTGAAACCTTTGTTCAGGAAGCAGGTTTTGCACATGATTCTATGCACACTTTGTATGCTTCTGTATATCATCTGTTTTTAACAGGCTCGACCTGTTGCCAACTCAGACACTTCGCACTTTATGAATCCTCCAAATGTCTATGAAAGTCAATATTGCGGCTGTGTGCTCAGCAGAGTGAAGAGGGAGAATGTGTTTGAAATATAATGTGATATATAATAAGGCATATGTAACTCAGCCACTGCAGTAAAACTCGCCAGGGCAAGACAAGCTCCGTCACCCACAGTGAGATCTGGCTGACAGATCTGCCAAAGAAAAGTATCGTCAGAGTTTGTCTCCTCTACTCTCTGTCCCTGTCGATCTCCTCACTCCGACTGCTTTCCTCTTTCCTTATAGGCCGGACAGGCAGCACGCACATGCCCTGAAAACATCTCCCTTTTTTTTTTTATTTCCTCTTTAGCCCGCAGGTTGTTCACCCATAGATCAAAGGCAGTAAAATGCATCTGCGCCCCTCCTGCAAACAGGCCACACAGCTCATTTCAGAGAGGCCACTTTTGTCAGTGCATCCGAAACGAGGACAGGCACCTTAGAGCCAGCCGGGCTTTACCCAAGGCATGGAATGAGATCAAAATGACCCACTCACACACACTCCCTGTGCCTGAGCACCAGGCCAGTTGTTGAGTCAATAAAGAAAAACAGGCAGCGTATGAGCGCGAGAGAACATAAACAGGACTCTGCCAAGCTACTGTTTGCATTCCACATCTCTTGGCCTCGTAGCATAGCAGCTACTGTAGCTGTGTGTAGTTCAGATACCACGCTATTCATAGGCACACTGATATTATGCATTGTGGGCATGGCCTGTAATTAAAAAGTGGATACAAGTCAGTCGCTTTCCTGATGCAGTTTGCTTAGTTACATATTGTGGTGTCTATGGAAACTACAGTGGGAAAGCCTTAAATCAACTTTATTCTAATGAGGACATTGTATGCCAGTATGTGTCCGTAACAGTAGTAGTGGTATCCTGCATGTGTTTTGTTCCCCACCGTTCATTTTTGAGTAAACATGGAATACTTGTTACTTTTGGAATTCCATTATATTGAATATTGACAGGGAATATTGGTAATCACATTATTTACCTTTTTTTTATATATATATATTGTTTTTTTTAGCTTGGTAGTCTATTTTGTCTTCACTTGGAAGAGTGCAAAGAGTGTGCTCTGCAAATGTATTGATGTTAACAAGGGCAAGGCATCATTTTTAAATACGAATCATTTTTGATACAGTTGGTGTATCAGATTGTTCTTGATGGAGGCACTTGATTGATTGCTTTTCTGGGTCTGCAGTAAATGAAAGCACATTTCTTTGGCATTTTAAACTTATTTTCTGGTTTTGTGAATGAAGCAAGACCACACTTAACTTGATTTCCATAGTACAATTTCTCATTATTCAACTGAAAGGAATAATGAAAGGCCTGAGTTTCAACCAAGTTCAGAGGGACGGCATTCTGTGCTTGACCCTAATGTTTAACCTTCAGTAAAGGACTACGTTAACTCTTTGGGAGTTTGGCATATCCATCAGCTTACCAAATATCTGAGGGAATCGACATGAAAATCATCATTGGTGGCCGTTTTGTGTGTGTGTGTGTCAGACAGGCTGACTATGCTAATTTCTTGAATCAGTGATTTCAGTTAGTTTCCCATCTTCTGTTCAAAATACTCAGCCACTGAAAGTGCATTTGTTCGTGCATTTAGAATAATGGTGGTTGTTGGCACTAACACTACATCCTGTATGTACTAGAGACACTAAGATGATTTTGTTGTAATTTGAAAAAGTTTTATAAAAAAATCACTACAAGGTCCATTTGAAAGCCAATTCCCTTAAATGGGCAATTTTGGAATGACATTGTTCAATTTTACAGCTTTTCGCATGGTTAGCAGGCATGTTGAATATTGCTTTGAAGTAATTCTTTGTCTCAATATCACTTACTATTATTTCAGTCTCAACTCGACAAATCCCCGTTAAGGAACCACCCAACCCCCTCTCACTGTACAAGGGTCTGCAGACTACAGTGCAGCAGATGTAACACTTGACACTGCCAGAATATTTAATTAATCAAACATGGAAGATAGTCATCGTTTTGTGTCAGCTTGCACAGATGAGGTCGAGAGGAACATTTGTGGTGAACTTATTTTATGGAACTGCTCCGTGTATACCCCGCTACACGTTGCTCTCGGTATGTGTGGTTAATGGAGACCTGATGCTATTCCTGAAACCAAACCATCAAGTACTGCCTGCAACAAGTCACCAGTTGTTACGCAGCCAATGTTAGCTTTTATATGCAAGTGCCTCAGTGTCCTGCAGTAAACAGGCATGGCCTACATTGCAAGACTTAAAGCAAATATTATATAGAAAATACAAAGCAAGACATTTTAACTTAGCAGTATGGGTATTAACAAGACCGAACAGCACATCCATCTGATGTTTTACGTTTGCAAATTCCACTTCTCAGAGGTCACAGCAGGTAGGATGGACACACCGCATTGTCTATCTGTAGCTACGTGGGAGGCGAGCATCCATCGCTTCCCCCCAGCACAGAGTCAAATGAGATCCCGACACTTTGTTATCAGCCGTTAATGAGACACTTTGTGGGAATGAATGCCTTCCCTCTCTTCCAGTCGGCCTTCCCCAAGGCTCACTATCAGTTCTCCAAATGTGCCACTGGTGTGATGCGAGTATGGGGGGTAGTATTCCAGCTTCCTGCTTAATTGCTTCCTGGCAGCAGAGGTAAGCTTGTTCTCAGTACATAAATCCTCCTATTTTCATTTATCTGCTCCAGGTGTTGATGAAACAATTCCCCCACTGGATAATCATATTTCCCCTTCCCGCCTGCCAAGACGCTGAGAGGGATATGGAGGCAACCCCCACCATCACCACCACACACACACACACACACACACACACACTCCACCAGGTCTCTGTGTGTGTGTGAATTGCTCTCCTTGGCGTTTCAATTTGCACAATAATACAAGAGGCGGGAAACGGTTACACACACTGACAGGCTACACCAAAGGGGTGGTGAGTGTCAGTGTGTGCATAATGTGTGTATGTGAAAGCTGGCGCCACCCAGAACAGAGCAACCAGTTAATTTGTCAGTCATACATTTAATCAGTAAGCCTGTCAATCAGTCAATAAGCAGACAAGTCAGCTTGCCAATCAGTCACTCGGTCAGACACCCTTCAGCCTGTCTGCCAGCTAGTTAGTAAATCAGTCAGTCAGTTAATGAGAAAGTTATGAAATCTGTCTTCCAGTCAGTCACATCATCATATGTTCTCTGTAGAGGAAAATGACAGCAAGTGTTGCATTTGAAAGGTTTAATTCCAACATTTTATACATTTTATGAAAAGTGCTACTCGAAATGAAAGTTCTTCATGTAGTTTTGTGACTTTTTTTTCCATAAGAAAACCTGTTCAAATGGCACTGAAGAAGTCAATGAGCATTTTGAACATGAAAGTTTTGATCTGTGCTTTGCCTCTGCCTCTCCCTATCATTCTGATGGCGTAAGGTGTATTATGACTGGAAGAACAAGCTGCCAGTCATTTGGTAGCCTGTGGCACTGCCTTTATCAGTTCTGAAGCCTATAAATGTAACTGAGGGTCACATACCTCTGGAGGCCTCTCCAAGCCTCTATAGCTGCAGGCAAGATTTTTAAAACCAAGGGCAGGCTCTGTTGTGTCTGTGCCGTTGTAGAATAGAGATATACTGCTGTGGATCCACATAAAGGTACAACATGCTTCCCTGCAGTGCTTTATTTACGATAAAAGGCATCCCCATACATTGCTTTGGAGCATAGTGGTGTTCCATCATATTGTGTTTTAATTTAAGGTGTTGCAAGGCCACACTGGTCTGTTGACCTTTCAGGGAGAAGGTTGATCATTTTCCCCTGCCTCAGGCTACGTCCACACTACAACGTTTTCGTTTAAAAACGGCGCATATCACGTACACTGAGCATGGTATAAACGGTATAAACAGGAAGCAGCACAGAAATAATGAGACAGAAAAACGTGACTGCTCTGCACAAAATCCTCCCGGATAATGTTGTTTTTATTAAAACATTGTCTATAGCATTTTTTTGTCTTTCTTTTCCATCATTTAAAAAAAAAAAAGTCCTTTTGTGTCTTTTAAAACATAGATAATATAACTTCAATTCAGTGTTCAAACTCTAATACTACGATATCATAGCACATACTCAGAGTTCACATTTGCCAATGATGCTTACAGCCTACATAACATTAAATGGTGATACATCAAAACGAATCCATTACTGACATTACTTGTAGTCACACAACATTTGTACATTCAACGAATGTTTCCAGTTTCTGGTGATGTAGACTGTGGGTTAGCATTGTGGCATAACTTTAACGTGTATTTGGTAGAAGTTGACGACTCCACTTTGGGCTCTGTATTCTGTGTTTTGATGCTCCTTCCACATGTGGACATTCAAAAGACTTTTCGCCATTCCCCAGGAACCACAACATCATTTATAAAATAATCCCAACAGGCACTGGTTCTTCACCCAAAACTGGCCATGTAGGGCTGATAACACGGCTGGGTCTGGGAATCGCCACAAATCGCTCAAATAGTAGTCACGGTAGTAGAATTATAAAATGCTGAATTTTTTTTATTTTTTTTTTTACTGCAAAACCACTGCTAGCATAGGTAGCAAGGTCAGCAACGCCTGTAATTTGTTTTCCGCGTTGAATTAGCCATGCCAAAGATGCTTGATGACCCGTCTCTGGCCATGCTTTGTGTTTGTTTTGGAAAAAGGCCACATGATAGGGGCTTGACGAATCAGGGAAGGACACGTTGTGACTGATAAGACCCAATCAAGAAGCGAACTTGGGTGGCATCGTTTTCCAAAAGCCTCCGTCTCTGGCCGAGACTAGAACGCAGCCCCGGAGTTGTCAAACAAAAACAGGGCCAGCAGCGTTTTCAAACGTATCCGTTTTAGGGGCTCGAGTAGTGTGGAGCCTTGGTGCAAACATAGCAAAACTTAAGCATTTTAAAATGAAAACATAGTAGTGTGGACGTAGCCTCAGATTGTTGACAGGAAAATCAAAGTACAGGCCAACATCTCCAAAGCTGGAAGGGATTCGAGGTCTTGCTCAAGATCACTTAGGCAGCACACTACCCACTTGACATCTTGACATGTCCAAAACTGTCATTAACCAGTCCAGTCTTACTTATTGGCCTTGCAACCAGATCCATGACAGGAATCTCCAGCAGACAAAAGGGGCAAAGTGACCTAATGTGTGTTTTTTGTGCCCCTTTGGCAGAACAGCAGCCATTGTTTGCAGTAGGAGGCACAATGGTGTTTCTGTTCAAAACCAGCACAAGTGAAAGCTTGTCAGAGCTGAGGAAAGTGAGGGTGAAAAGACAGAGGGGGAGAGAAAAGCACATGCTCACAAAAGCAACCTGTTAGAGTGCTGGCTCTGGTTATTTATCCTGCAAGGCACTGCTGTCAAGTGAACAGTGTGGTGTTTGGGCAGTTTTCGTCACTATTTTTTTCTGTCAATTTCTAGTTCCCTCTCTTTGTTCTTGTTAACTTTTTCTTCTTGTTTGTCGTATTTTCTTACTCTTTGATTCTATCTTCAGTGTTCTTAATAGAAAAACAACGCTCAAGTAAATGCTTTTTGCTACTAAGTTTGTTGGACTTGTGTTGACCTCTTACTCAAAATTGTGTCTGCCATGCTGCTCAATACACCAGCTGGCTGTGGGAAGCCCTTAATCTAATTGGATCCTTATGTGGCATTTGAACCGATTTAACAGAACTATGCATTACGCATACCTCCTTTTTTCTGTCCACTGTGCTCCTTACATTTAGAAGACAAAGTACCAGATATGTGTAGAGCCTGTCACTGGCCTCTGTTATCTGTTTTTCTTTCGGCTGGAGTGTTTTACAGCCCATATAACCTATTGGTCCTTATTTGACTTGACTGTCGTCAGTGCAAACTTAAACTCAGCTCTGTTATTCCTAAACCTTTTCATGTACCAACAAATCAACTTGGTTATGTCCAAAGATGATACTGCTGTCCAAATTGTAGGGAAAGCGCACAGACCACTCTTACCATCACCACTGCTACTGGAAGCTCACTTACTTCTCCATCTGTTTTGTCCGGCCTCAGGCACCAGCCATGGTACCCACGTTTTTAGTACTGGAGGCTATAATTTGTCTGCTTATACATGCAGTAGTATCTGTAGTACACAACACTTAATGGACAAAGTTGAAGGGGTAATGGAAAAGGTGAAATCCCACAAAAAACACAGTTCAAATTCAAATTGACCTCTTCTCAATTATAAAGTGTGACCTCATAGTTTGTTGTTGGAAATATTGGTTTGAGTCAGGTTGCACAATAGTGACAGGTACAAGTTTTTTTGCTGCTGCATAATATCTTTTCGATACCTTACATTTCAAAACGAGATGTTACAACTTAAAGATGCACAGATCTCGCACAGGATTTGATTAATTGAATCTATTTTGTCATAGTAAATCACAAAGAAGAACATCTCATCCCCAACAGTTTAGATGCTATAGATTCCCCCACTTGACCAAATGCAACTCTGTTGTCAGGTATGTCTAGTATGAGTAAAGGGTCTTAAAATATGATTTCTAATCTCCTGTAGCATAATCTAACCAAATATCAGAGAGGGCTTGCTGAATGTTAGCAAGTGAAAGAAGATACACAACTGGTAGTGCTCTATCTCTGGAGATTTCTGAAATACGCAGCAGCTGTTTATTTGAAGGCTCTTTTACCATAAACACTGTACATGCCTGGTTCAAAATCACAGTCCTCTGTCAACCGTATACTTTACCTGACATCTGGTAATTAGCCAGATAGGTAACGCTACCTAGATGACTGATGAAAAATCCCCTTTTCCTCTTGCCTGTTACCTTCTAAAGAACAATTTCAACACAACATGAAAACATTGGGCAAAAAGGAACAAGTAGTAGCTTAATGCTTAATCCACTGTAAAACTTCATCATTCTTGTATTCCACAATACTCACCCCTGAGTGAGCAAATTCCCTGTGCATAAAATGCTAGACTCCTCAGCCTTAGAGCTTTTGTCTCTTGTCTTCGGTGTATAGTCGTCCAGACCGGCTGGGTTGGTAAACCTGGTATTAAATGATTTCTGCTGTTACAGTTAACTTGTTTTGAAGAATGCAAAGCTGCCTCATACAGGTTCAGCTCTAGTTGGTATGAGAAATACAAACAGTTGACTGATTTCATCGGGCAGGAACTTAGCATGGCATCACAGTATGTCTTTTTATGGAAGCTATTAAAACAAGGAAATACGGCTTCAAGAAGTTTGGCAGTTGTAGTTGTCAATCGAGGGATTTTAGTTTAGGTGGATTAATTGTTAGAATAGCCAAAATCTGGTCAGGAACCAGCCAAGGCTCTCCTGTGGTGGGAATTATGCCTGGTTTCTTTACTGCTTGTGTTTGTGGTGGGTCTGAGAGGCAGCCTGTCAAACTCAATCAGCCTACAACGACTGGCTAAAAGCAGACATCCTGACTGCAGTGTGATTCTCACACACACACACACACACACACAAAGGCAGGACGACATGCATGCAGCCTCTCACGTCCATGTTGATGCTCATGTACAATGGAGAAAAGAGACTAGTGAACAGATTTTTCTTCCGCCGGCAAGTCATTAATGGGACTTGGTTAATGGTGTCTCTGAGTGAACCTGCAGAGATACAATGCTACACTACAGTCCTTGAGCTAGAGCTTCAATGGGATTGGATGCCTGAAGACATTTATTCAAACAAGATGAACTGTTGATCCCCCCCTCGCTTCCCCCCAGTTCCCCTCTGTAGTGCAGTGTTGCTAGTAGAAGAGGAACAAAGAGAAGGAAAAATCTTTTCCTGTCTGGCTCTTATTACTTACAGTAAGGCTGTACTATATTTGATTCTAGTGCAAACAAGAATAAAGCTTTCTAGTAAGTCTGGATGGTGAAAGGAGGGGACATGCCAATGGATTAATCACTTCTAACACATTCGTCTTCACTGTCAAGCGAAGGGGTTTGTGGGAAATGTAATCTATTACTAACAACACCACCGGCGTAACATTAACATGGGATAGTTTAGCACCACTGAGCAAGTAAATTAAGCTTATTCTGTTGTAACACTCTTTTTATCCATGATTGCAGCATGGCTCTTGGGATGGCAATATTGGTGTTGGTCTGTTGGTCGGCCTACCACTTTAGTCCCGACTGAAATATCTCAACAGCTATTGAACGAATTGCCATGAAATTTAGGACAGATATTCATGGAGAATGAAGCTTAAAGATTTTGGTGATCCCTGACTTTACCTCTAGCACTGTGAGCACTGTGAGCAGGTCGCACATTTTGTGGTTTTTAATGACGTGTCTTGACAACTATTGGATTGACTGCCATGACATCTATGGTACCCATAAGCCTTACAGAGCTGCTAGCATGGCTGAAGACTTAGTCTTGTTGCTTTAAAGGGTAACTACATGCTCAAATCCTGCTAGAACCCTCTCTCTCAGCATATTTAAAAAGTGCAACAGAGGAGTGAGGGAGCAACGACTGTAGGAGGCGTGGCCTCATGGCCATGTAGTGTGTGATGCATGGGCAGCGACATAGAGCTGGTTGTCAGAGCTAACCAGCCATGAGAAGCTACTGTCAGACTCTCCATTGGAAAGGCAGGGAGTCTGGTGGAGCTTTGACAGTCACTAGAAGCTTGTGCAGTAACAGTGGCATTCATGGCCATCATTAATCACACATTCACCTGGAATTGGAAAAGCGGCACACTGCACTGTGTGCTGAAGTGTCGACTGATAGTTCTCCTGCTTGTACATACATGTCCCTGTGAAATGGCTGAGGAGTGCAAACAATAAATAGCTCTAACCTGATGCCTAATGGGTTTGTAGGCAGATCTGTATGTGTTTGTGTATGTAAGAGAAACAACCATCCCCCACCCTCCTTCTGAAACGTCTCCTTGCGTTGCTGTTAATCAGCATCTAATTGGTATTCAGGCCAGGCAGGGGAACACTAGCATGAGCTCACGCTCATAGGGCCGTGCATTACACCCATAGAAATACCAGAAGAAGAGATATGGTGAGCCAATGTAATATGCATATGTAGCGCCAGTAATAATGAAAACAATAAAGCATTGTAATAATAGCTAGGAGTTACTCTGTGGACAACCAAAACTCTGTCGAGGCTGAATAATTATAGTGTGTGTGTTTGTTTATTATTTGTTATCTGGGTTTTATTGTCCAGTCAAATCTAAACATGAATCCCGTGCTGTTTAGAAGGTGACTTGGATGTTGGACTTTCCTACCAGCACGGCTGCAGCATCATAGTTACAGCTAAAAGAACCATAAACTATGTAATGGTAAAAATCTCAGTTACTGTATGTATTGTCGCCAAAAATACTAATAGGCCAAGAGCAGTCTTTAACTAGTTTCACAAAAGAATCTAATGCTGTTAAGGTGAAACGTGACACAGCCTTCTTCCAGCCTTCTTGGACTTTACAGATATGTTGTGCAGACATTGGTTTTAACGAATCTGCTTACACCTGGTTCAAATAATATCTATCTGGTAGAATTCAGACAATTGTTGCCAATGGTTTCCAATCAAATCACTAGATGGTTGATAAAGGTGTCCCAGAAGGAGGATTTCAGGCCCCCTCCTATTGACTATATACAGTACATGAATAATACGTATTTTCCAACTGAGCATTACAATATTCGTTTTATGCTGACGATACCGTCTTGAATGCCATCTTCTCCAGGTTACAGTCTGCTTTTGATGACCTTTTTAAACCTCTTTTGTTAATTTAAAGCTTGCTCTTAACTCCAAAAAGACACGATTTTTGCATTTCACAAGAGCACAGAGCTTTGAGCTTCTTACTCTGAACTCCAGTTGAACAGAGCTTTTTTATCCTTTTAATAACAGGAAAAAAAACTTTTGAAATGCATCTACTATCTACTCTAGATTATGGGAATATCTTGTATGCTCATGCTCTAGTTACTACACCTTAAAACACTGGACGTTATTGTGGTCCATTGGATTCGTTACTCATTTTGTTTCATTCATTGCTATCTAAGAAACTTAACATCCTTAGTTAAGCTGGAACTGAACAACCATGACACCAGATCACAGAATAGGTTGGGTTTATTCACATTCACAACTTGTGAATGTTTTATTAGTTGTGTTAATTTGTTCTCAGATCTGTCTTGTATAATACATCTTGATCACAGTAAGATTTCCGTAATTTTTATTCATCTTCTGGGGATGATGAACATCTACATACACTTTTATGAATGTTTAGCAATTAGTTTTTCAGATATCTGGCTATGGACCAAAGGTTTGGTCATGGGGAAAATCATATGCTGATTATGTTGCTAATGGCCACGGGGGGTCATAAAATTAATTACATATCATTCTCTGGGTACAACAAACATCCACATTAAATTACACAGCAATAGTACCAGTAGATGTAAAGATAACCCAGTCTGGGCTAAAATGTTGGTCTGATGGACGTTGCCAACCTTGAGCCCCAATGCTAGCGGACTGTAAGAATGTTCCATCAGTGTCATTTACTTGTGATTGATTTGATCCATTGTGTTTGATTGCTCCATTGCTGTGTAATTCATCACCACTTTTTGTCAATGGGAAACCCTTAATCTGAATGGAATCTCTATTGATTCCCAATATGTGATATCATAATGCACTCAGGGAGGTTAGTTTCCCTATCATTTTAAACATCTGATTCCTGTTTCCAATAGACAAGAACAATTGTCTGTAGAAAACCCTATATGCTTGTTATGTTTGGTATGGAAATTGTCATATTTAAAGATAACAAATAATGTCAGTTATCCAAAGCTTCAAACCAGCAAGAATACTACATGTATCGACTAGGGTTTGGCCGATGATCAATGCCATCGTCCATCGCTGATAGCTGACAGCCATTGGCTACTGAGCCCTCTACCATTGTAACATCATGATTTACAAGCCCCCCCGCCGAGTAAAATCATGTAACTGTAGTAAAATCTTTGCAATTAAAAAGCTAATAAGAGTAGTTTATCACTATGACTCGAATTTAAAATATTTTTTATGATCCGCTTAATGAGGTAACTTAAGCATGGTGTTAACAATTCCTGCTGCATCTTTCAGGCTGTGGTCGGGAAGCGAAGGGACGACTTTTTTTTCCTCGCCTTCACTTTTCCCAGCAGCGGGGAGGTAAAGAAAAACCGTGTGCCCCCTTGACAATGATGTCATTGTCCATCCCGATGTTTCACTGCAGACTTCATCATAATCCAGTTTGGTAGACATCGCCGAACCCTTGTATCAACAACCCTAATAATCATTAAATAACAATTTGTGTAGCGCTTTTCAGAACTGTTGCATAGTGATTTACAAATGAAATGATAAAAATAAAAGTCCATTAGAGTAGATGAAACTTTAATGATCCTTGTGGGGAAATTGGGTCATCAGAGCAGCAGAGAACAGGATACAGATGAGAACAAGAAAAAAAACTGAGCACAAAGACGCGAGTTGTAATTTAACAGATCATCCATGTTGGGATTAATGCCACATTAAAAACACCTGCAATTAAATAACTGAAAACATATGTTTTATAAAAGATGATTTTTGATTATGTGGATTGCTAGCTGCTGGATATGATGTGGTTAAAAGGTCATATTGCTTTATGCTGTTTCTGTGATCGCCGCCTCAGATATGGGGGAGATGAAGAGCAGCACTGATAGCACCGAACAGCTCTGTGTAAATCTTTATTATCCCTGAAGGGCAATTTGCTTTACAGCAACCAGTCATTAACACGCAGCAGAGATGTAACAGGTACACTACACCTCAACGCATAAACCCAGGAGCCAGCATGTGCTATAACATGATTATGTGCTGGTGGTATACTACAGGTTACTCATATAGAGCTGATGATTTTGGAGAATTTTGCACGCATATTTTTATTTATAAAGAGGAAGTGATTTTCTTGAAACTAACTAAGATAAAGAGTTCCTGGTAGACCGTTGTTGTGCTAGGGGGAAGTATGTTTGTTACTGTTTTAATAATGACCTTTGGTATTATTCCACACTGTCTTGACACGGTCATCTTCTGTATTGGCTTGCTCCAACTATTTATTAAAACTTTGAGATGGTTGCACAAGTAAAATATATTTAAACTCAAGACTCCATGGTTTCTGTGGCTGGATCATTCTACCAACTGGAAATAATATAATTAATACACCTTCTCTGAGCTGTGGGTTTAATACAATATTTGGATGCCCAGTGGGAGTTAGGCTAGTACTTACTGACACTTACTGATCACTGAGTGGAGTTTCATTGGGCCTTTTAATATTCTATGGTGTTAATTAGACCCAAAGCAGCTGTTTTGAAGTTGGTTCAGTCTGCGGTCACTGAATCATCAGAACAAGCTGATTATTTACTCTCAAGTAAGTTGCTTCGTAGCAGTGGTGGTTCTGGGTAATTTAAGGCTTGGGTTCTAATGTTCAGTTGTGGCTTCTGTAGTGCAATTTTTACATGTGGATGTCCTGTGATATTTGCGTCGCGTCATTATTTCACCCCTTTTGTGCTTGGGACTAAGGCTTGCACCAACTTTAGTGTTGTTATTGTTGTCGGTGTTCCTTTTGTTTCCCACGGTCTGGAGCACTGTTTGGTTGGTGAGCGGTTCTATTTTGGAGGAAGAGCTCATCTGGCTGGGGATCAGTTTCCAGACCCATGCTGGTAATGTGGTTTTAGTGGTTGAACTGGTGACTGAAGTGCGTCTGTCTGGCTGACTGACAAAAATAAAAGGGTTCAAAATTATTTGGGTCATTATAGTGCTCAGCATGCTTTGTTGCATTGATGCTTTTGATATCACTCACGCTAAAAAGCCATAAAGCATAACCGGAAATATCTATCAGGAATCATTTTGGAAGCATTCCAAAATATGGTAGAACAATGTTTCAAAATGACTATCTAGTTCCTGCCCTGCAGACTGCAGCCGGGTGTCACTATAAGAAATGTTTTATAGTTTTATAATTTGACCACAATACCAAAAACAACAACACACATTTCAAGTATGTTTTCAACCCAGAAACTGGTGACAGGTACTGGGGTTTTTGTCTTTTGGCCTTTCTTCACAGGATTAGAACAACTGCTGTCTCTTTAGCATTGTTCAAGTCTAGTAAATTCCAAACTGGAAATAAAAAAAAGTAACACAAATGACAACAACACTGAAATGTGCTGGTAGGTTTTGATGACCCAGCACATATTTCCTACTGTACTTTCCTTTCGTCAGTCTTTTTACTTGATACATAGCAGATGATTTCATAATCGATCCCTGCTGTGTATGTCTGACCCACTTTTTCCAGCCCTGTTTTCACTTCTTGTTTTGCGGGTTATGTACCAATGTAAAGATGAATGGTTGAGTAGCAGAATCTAGAGTTTGACTCTCAACTTCCATCAACATCATCGTCTTTTCATGCCAACAGCCAACAAATGTGAACTTTCTGAAACGCAGCACTCAGAACCTCCATACTCTTTTGGGCTCTGACTGAAATGTGTCTGTAGAACTGGGTGGATGGATGTTTACACATTTAACGCAGCCATTTTTAGGCTTTGTTTTAGTTAGGCAACGTTCTGGAACATTGGCTTGTGTTTAGACAACATATAACATTTAAGAACTTTCGCTTGTTTTGTTAAACGAAAAGGCATTTTCAGCATGTTTGTATTTCTCAAATTAAGGAGTATAGTTTTAATGTTGCATTGAAACGCAGGTATTGTATCAGCAGTAGTATATGATGTAAAATTCCGATACCCAGCCTGGTTTTTGAAACAAATATTTTGGGAACAAATCTGCTTAAAATAGATAAAGCAAGATGCAAAGATTTAGTGGATTTAGCATCTAGGATGTTATCCCTCTGTGGATAGACCAGTGTCTCGGCTGAGTACTATGAAACCCTTTTGGGTGGACGTCAGAGGTGAATTACACTTCCAACCTGATCCAACATTTGCGTTTTTATTTAAGTATGTTTGTGTTCGTCCATGAGTATATTACACAAACCCAGCCCTCGGGGGAAATGATTAGAAATCCCTTGTCCCCAGAGACAGCAGGAAAAAATGCTATCCAAGTCCCACCCAAAGTCATCCTCGCTCTGGTTTGCACGACATAAATATTTTCATATGAATCCCCCTATCTGCTGAAAGGAGCCCGGCAACTCTGGTTGAAATCTTAATAAGATGTTTCATTCCTCATCTCTGTCCTTCTCTCTCTCTCTCCTTTGCCACTTTCTCCCTCTTCCTCCTCTTGCATGTACTCTCTCCCCAACTCTCCCATCCTGCATTCTTCCCCCGAGCGTCCTTGTCAGTGTCAGAGTCAGCTGATGCTATGGAGAAAAGAGGCGAGGTCAATAGTTTGTCTCCCTGCCTTATAAATAATGTGACTCAGAGGCTGACAGAATGAGTTTGGATGGCGGCAGCAGGGATAAAATGGCTGGAATATTTTCTCCACCACCGCCACCACCACCCCCTCACTCCCCAGCTTGACTTGTTTAATCTAGGTGACAAATACTCGTCTGACCTTGCTGCTGTGTTTCTTTTCTGTTTGTTGTTGTTCAGCAGAGTTTTTCCTCCTTTTTTCACCTGCGTCACTGCTGGCGTTTTTAGCTGAGCAAGGAAGTGTTTTCTTGTCAAAGAGCCATGTAATCGCATTACCCTCCACATGTGTTTTGGTTTAGAAAGTCAAAGTGTGTGTGTGTATGAGCATGTGCTGTGTTGGCTGCTGCTGAATTTCAATGCAGCAGGATTATGCACACAAACACATACACACACAGGCACTTTACTTTTACGTGTGTTTGAACAAGTTGGCGTGGGTGTGACGTGCGTGTATGTGCTCACGATTACGTGTCGACTTTTTGCGCATACATGCATGAACATGTCTGCAAGTGTTTGTGTTTACTGATGCCACGGGGTGCACACGCTCCATTGGGATTTAAGCGTTACAGTCCACTGCTAGCTGCTACAGTCAGGGCCCAGGAGAGTCCTGCTGTGCTGTAACTGAGCAGCTCAGGGGAGGGGAATGGTGGAGGGTGGGGGTGGGGGTGGACATTTCCTGTGTTGCCCATGCTGCTCGGGGTGAGCACCAGTGTCAAGCATTGGGTTACAGCTCAGTGCGGCGGTTGTGAACGCAGCGCTGCACATTCACCAGCAGCAGTGATTCTTCCTTTGCGTTCATCTCGAGAACTTAAACTCAAACACATGCATGCAGTCATCTGTGCATCATTTATGCAGGGCTCCAACTAACAATTATTTTTGTTGTTGATTAATCTGCTGATTATTTTCTTGATTAATTAATGAACACTTTTGTCTAGAAAATGGAAGAAAACCAGAGGTGTCTCAAGCTGATCCTAAGGTTTTGTATTGCGGCCAGCCCGGGCACGTTTTAATGGATCAGTGACAGCCGAAATAAAGCTGATCAAAAATCTGTTAACTCTCCTTTCTCTCACTTATTAACAAAGAGCAGTGTCAAAAACATTCAAAGAGCAACTTCACATTTTAGCCGGTGCTGTCCGCCGCTTTCACAGTCTAGAATGACAGTCTCAGCAGGTCATATGAACTGTCGCTAATTAACGTTAGTATTTGAATAACTTGATGACGGTCATTTGTCAGGGAAGAACCTCCACTCTGTAACACAATTGCGAGTGATACGTCTTCTCTCTAGCTGATCACGTCATGTCAATGTCAGGGGTCAGTCTCCCATTTCAACTTTCATTTATATCATATAATTTAATAATTTAAGCTTATCATTAATTAGCTTAATATTTTTCAATCAGGACCATCACTATTTGGATCAAGTAGCTTGTGAATAATAAGCTCTGCCACATTTAGTGTTCTATCAGTGTCAGATACATATTTAATCAACCTTTTAGGTAAGTAGATGTATGGGATGGAACTTGCTAGCAGCCGATAAAGGTCTCAGAGCAGGAATGGGGCCAACAATATATAATTTCCCAGCACCCAAGGTGATGTCTTCACATTCCTTGTTTTGTCCAAACCAACAGTCCAAAACCCAAGATATTCATTTTATAATGATATAAAACAGAGAAAAGCAGCATGTATATATCCTCATAGTGCAGAAGTTGAAACCAAGCGATGTTTGGAGTGGTACGATGCAGTTGCAGATTCTGCTGATCGACCAATTTATTAAGCAACTGCTGCTTTAAGCTCTAAATGCAAATGCAAAGCACACACACATTGTATCAATGCAAAAATGTGCTCCTGTTCAAAGACCTGTGACTATATGAACACAAGAATCCTTTTACACACGAATGAATGAAGAATGTGCAAATGCATTTACACATGTGCACATACAGCATTCACATTCAATGACTGTCACCGATCTGAAAAAGGCGTCCGTGGCGGTGTCATTCAACAACAGTTCTGCGAGGCATATCGTCATGTTCAGCCTCTGAACACCATCACAGCGAAAGCTGCTTTGCTTTGCTGAGGGAAGAGCTCCCAGAGCCAAGGTTGGTGTCTGATTGAACCCCCCTCCCCCCCCAACTCGCTAACATTTTAGTAGCGGGGTTTGAAATGCCACTCCAGCTCCAAATTGACTCTTCAGGGTTCCTCCGCCTTTACTATCTGTCATTCAGCATTAGGCTGAAGGGAGGAATTCGAGAGCCGCGCTCACCGCCTGGACCCTGGAAAATAGAAATTGCTTTAGTGGAGGAAATTATATGTGCCATTTTCATATATTCAAATATTCCTAAATGGAAATCCTTATTTTTTTAAGTAACATATTAGCTAATGTGGTGTCGAACACCACAACCCTATAGTGTTCAGCGGTGGGAGTACTTTGTGGTGCTCACAGTGTCAGTGGTCTCCCCCCCCCCCCCCATTGATCAACCTCAGCTAATCCCAATCATTGTTAGAGTATGGATTCCCATTATGGTCATGGGAATATATTTTGTGCTTGTGACTGCTGGCTCCTGCTCTGGTTGCACAGTGTGTATCACGTTGCATGATTCACACAGCGCCTCATTTGATTACAGGCGCCAGAAAAGGGGGTCAGAGGCAGATCTGATGACCGTGCAGTTCGGGAGGCTCTATGGTGGTTTCCAGGACGTCCGACAGAGTCTCTGTTTATGGCTCCCAGCATAATGAATGGTCCAAAGTGTGATTTAAATGGGCTCGCCCTGATCCATCTAATTGCTCCCCACTCAGTGTAATTACAAGTTTTGTGTGCACTTTGCTTGGGACTTCATTCTGGCAGCGGCTACCAGGGCTGCTGTTTTAGCATTTTCCTGTTTGTTTGATTTCTCCCTGCTAGGATAGCAGTCGGACAAACATATTTCTTTATGCGGTAATTAGACAGGTTTCCTGTAAAGGGACACATTTGGAGATCTGCTTAGTTTGCTTGATTGTGTGTTGCCTGTTCCTACTGTTTGTAAATGTGCTTGGTGTGCTGTTGTGGTTATATTCATTCACATTCATTTCCTTCCTATGGTGAAGACAATGGCAAGAATATTTTTATTTTATTTTCCAAATTCGCTCTAATCTTTTTCTGCGAGGCTTGCTTGTACGAATGTTCCAAGTCAGATGGCCCAAACTCTCCTTAACTGCACAAATTTGTCATAAAGTGGTCTATTCAACTTGATGAAGGCCACCTGTTCATGAGGAGGTGCGTATTCGCGTTCAAGCTACTGCTAAAAAATCTCTTGCTAAAGCAAAGCGGTCCATAACTTAGATGGGAGGTTGCCATGGAGATGGCCAAGAGAAAATTATACGCCTGGGGATGTTCTGGCGTCCGGTACGACGGAGGCTTGTCATGCATCCTTGCATGACCCCATGTTTTTCATGCAGTTGGTTGAAGACATTTTATTGTCTAGACCTTATTCTCCTGAGTGTATTTTTTTTAACATTCTTTTGTATGCTAGGGTTACACACTTATTTTTTCTATTATTGATTAATCTGTTGTCTTTAAAACGTCAGAAAAACATCCACACAATTTTCTCTTAGACAATCCAAGGATAATTTAAAACAAAGAAAAGCAGCAAATCCTCACATTTGAGAAGCCGGAAACTGAGAATATTGGGGAATTTGTGCTTGATAAGTAACTTCAAAGGTTAACCGATGATCAAAAATTGTTGCCAATTATTACCCGCCGTTCAAATCATTTCAGCGGTACTATTTTATTTTGTCAAACGTGGGAATGCTCTGTGTATGTCGTAGGTGCCTGCTCCCTGCTGTATATTTATAAGCATATGTGCGTAGAAGCTCAGTGACTCTGTGACTGTGCTGTATGTGTATGTATGCATGTTTATCCAGCTATGGATGAATGCTCCAGCAGGCAGGCTGCGTGTGTATTGCTCCAGGCAAGCCGAGTGTTAGTAATAGACTGATTTACCTACATACTGCTGCCTAACTTCCCTGCTCCTCCAGGGAGCTACTACTGCTTGGCTCACTGACTATGCAGCTGCACGCACACGCACACACACACACACACACACACACACACACACACACACACACCCTCAACAAAGCTGGTGTCAACTACAAGTGAACCTTTGTCGGTCTGTGTCACCCTCTGGAAACAGTAAGACGCGAGGCAAGCTTTTAGCATATTCAAAGCAGTGAAGGTGGTGTCAGTTTGCATGAGTTGTAAAAAAACAAAACAAAAGAAGGCATTATTAGGATGAATTATTTTACAGCACCACCTGTTAATAGAGTAGTTCCTCAGCCAAATGCCAGCCTGTTGGCTTTTGCCTTGCAATGAAGAGACAGTATATGTGTTCAAATGGCGCTCGGTCTTCCCCCATTCGTCTCTTTGGCAGAGTTGATTTACTACATTTGAAGTTCCTGCACTTTGGGTGGTGTTTGTTCTCAGATTAATTTAAACCCGGTGGCTTTTGAGAAGCCGTCAGATCGTTAGCGATGACTGTGTCATGTATTCACAGCAGGGTGGATAAAACACGTGTCTCAATTTGTCACCGGGAGCCTGCAGCAGCTCAGCAAAAGCAGCCTTTCAAAGACTCTGAGTCAATCAGTTCTTCTTATCTGATGGCCCTTCACTCAGAAAGTAAGAAAGAACTTAACTGATTTTAAAGCTAGATTAAACAGATCTGTCACTACTGAAACCTTCCGCTTAATAGACGATGCTCCATGCATGCCAAATAGAGAGCCATTCTTATCCTAATATGAGTTTATTATTCAGTAGATTGGCTGATAGTAGCATTAACCCACATTCTGCTCATTTCTCAGTCTCATTATAAAACAGTACAGAAACAAGTGCATTAGTTGCCTTCAGCCATTTGTTCGATCCAATTATGAACTGGCCATTATATGACAATCCTCAAATAAAATCTACAGATAAATAAAAGAGATGTGACAATAATAAAAATAGAAAATAGGCTACATGCTAAAGAGTATAAAGACTCACATTTTAAAGACTGGTGTCTTGCATTGGACACTCTATACTGAATATGTTAAGAGATGAAAGCAGCTCAATCTCAATCGCCAAAACAAGTAAAACCTGCCTAGTCAGAATGCATTAACAGTTACTGAACAGTGTGGTAGGTGCGGCCTGTGGTATTTATTCTGTATTTTTCGAAGGGTTATCTTCAGAATGACAGATGCTGTACTTATGAACTTCACAACTGGCAGCATTTCAACTTTCTCAAACGTCTGGAGACATTTCCCTGCAACTGAAGAGGTTTACTGTTTTGCCAAAGCACGCAGAGCACACAAGCTAAAGTGTGGATGTCAGGACAGCTTCATTTGCCAGCTCCAGTGTGAGTAGCCCACTTGGCAGCTGACCTGTTACAGATAATATGGGTGCACCTAGCAGGCGCTGGTAAGTTGCTAATGTTTGGAGGTGGCCCCGTGGGGAGATCAGTGCTCCATTCAGCCAACACAAGCCTCATTTTCTACAGCTTCAATGGAAATTAAAGTCCGCCTTTATAGAAGGAACATCAGACCTTGGCTGTGCTGGGAGATCATTACAAGCGTTTTTTGGATTCTGTCAAATTTTAGCGGGTGCATTGAGAAGGTCAGTGGTTCACAGAGCATCTGTCGGTGTGTTTGCCATATTAGATTGTATGGGCTCCTTAAATGGGGGGAAAAAAAGATGCAATGCAGCGTGGAAAAAGTCTGTTTCTTGGACTTAATGGCCACTAGACATTGATGCATCTGATTTACTGTAGGTGTTGCAATTTTGCTTAGTCTATGGTGTGTATCTGGTATCAATTTTCTGTCTATAGCTATAGTTTAACCCGTGATCTGATGTTGTGCATTTGTGATACAATTCACTCTAGACACATCTGCCCTATGTTCTTAATCCATTTCTTCCACTCACCTTTGTCCACACTCTCCACACTGGATGCCGCCGTCATAAGACACAAGGAGCTGATTAGCGATGAGGGGGTAGATTTGTGCTGAAGGCCAGGGGTGACTCAGACGCTGCGAGCAGAGTCAAACAAAGAGAGGTGAGAGCTGCATGTAGGAGGAGATGAGTAACTAGAGAACACAAAAGGCCAAGAGAAGAGGACAAAGCCATGATGAGGACAGGAATTTGTTCTTTTTTGGACTCTGAAATAGCACACTCAGTAAGACAGCTGAACAACAGCAAAATAGTGTTTTTACTGCATCGAATTTAATGGTCTGTTTCCTAGTTTTCTTTATTGTCTTTCAACACTGCTGCGATTTGTAATTTAATGTGTGACCAAAAAAAGAACTATGCAATAAGTAATCAATCAATGTTGATGATGGTGATGTGGGAATACATTATGTAGATGCGCAGCATTATACTTTAAAATACAGTATACCACCCAGCCCGAGGAGCAGGGGAGTCAGCAGCCAAGTCCTGATCGGTGTGTGCAGTGTTAGGGAGCCCCGCTGCTCGGCTGCCTGCCCCGCAGCCCAACATCTGCTGAGCGCAGGAAGCATTTGAAGGATAATTAAAAGGACTGGCTTCCAACTCATTTCCCGCCTCCCATGGCTAAGCAGCAACATGCTGCTCAACAACAAGCACTGCAATTATTTTGGGAATTAAAAAGAGAACGCAGGAATACAAATATCAAATGTGCGCAACGAGCGGATGTCTTCATTTCTTTTTCCAGTAATAACAGATGTTTGATTTTTTTTTTTTTTTTTTCTTTTCTTGCTGGTGGGTCTGATTAGTCACCAGCCTAAAGCGGTCAAAGTGAAGGCTGTGTTATTTTATATGACGGCGGGAACACTGCTCTCTTGTTTAGCTCCCTCCAAACGCGTAGTTGAGCCGGTCTTGATTTGTGAACCCAGGCTTAGTGGTCTGTGAAGCCAGCTGAAGCTCACGAAAGGCAGTAAAGATGTGCATTCTTTATCCCTCAATAGGCCTTTTCAAGGAGATACTCAATAAAGCTCTCCATTGCTTTAAAGGGGTTGTTAGCACGTGCTATGAGACAGCGGAGAAGTGAAATATCACATCTCCTGTAATGATCTCTGAGTTGCCTGGATGACAATAATGAGTGGGTGTGAATATAAAGTGCTTGCTCACACTGAGATGTTAATAAAGTCTGCTTCACCAAGGGCTCGAGGCTATGCTTTGTCTTCCAAGCAAACAGTAATAGTAAGAGGAGGCATAAAACACTGATTTCATTTTTAGAGGGAGGTTATAAAGAGCCGAAACCATTTTCTGCAGTCATTCCTATGAACATTCACTGGGTTTGTCTCTTTGAAGAGATGTTTCTTTTTTTTTCTTTTCTTATCTACGTTCGTCACTGGAGACTATTAACTGTTCTCTCTTAAAACTTCGGCACACCCAGTTGTGCTATAATCCACAGTCCAGCTCTGTGAGGGAAGTCTAGCCCAGCCTGCAGCCCTACAGCTTGCCTCCTTTTGTGGGACACCAGTCATGTGAATAGGGCCCAGAATGAAGAGCCAGCTGTCCTTTTCCTGCCAAGTCATGTGCAAGTCACAAAGCAGCAGCGCCACTTGAAAGAGAAAGCAATAATCAATTTTTCAGAGTTAGCCCCTGAAAGGCTCGTTTTGTTCTCCGGGCCTGACGATTTAGGACAGAGAGGCCAGCAGTGGCGTTTGTCATTTTAATGGAATACACTGCGCTCTATTGTCCAGAACCCCACGCTGCCTAGCATAAAAGTCCATTTTTGTATTTTCTGTGTAATCACAGCACATTGGAGAACTGTAAATTTGCAGTCACGTAATATCTTCTGCTTTTTTTTTGGCATCTCGATGAAGTGGTTTGTTTACCACCCACTCTTCCAGGTTAAGACACTGGGAAAGAAACTTGCCTGGAACTGAATGCACTTTGACACTCTCACGGAGCATAGATTTTCCAAGGGGCAGTAGACAGAAACCAAAGCTCTTTTGTTAAGCTGGTATCTGTAAGTATTTATGGCTGGCACAATTGGCTTTTGTTGGCAAAGGGGGGGGGTGGGGGGGGATTGATTTGCACACTGGCTTTAGAGTCTTTTGTCGAAACGGGGAGAGCATCACTCAAGCGCTGCTGCTACTGGCTGCAGTGAGTAAGACGGGGTGGGACACAGCTTTTATATTTCCCTGGGACATTGTTTATAGGCTGAGGATAGTGTCTGGGAGTTAGAGGGACTGTCTTGTGCTGTGTGAGGCTGGTACATACCAAACACAGCCATTTGCTTACCTAACCTCCTCCATATTTGTCTGGTAGTCTCTGTGTTCTGAAGAGAGGTTCCCACTCAGGCGCTGCTGACTATATTTTCCAGAGTAGGACCACTTACCTACAGCTTCTGTGTCCAACACATCAGACAGAAATACTACAGAACCACATAAAAGCAGCGTCAAGGTTAACGATGGCTTCTTTAAAATATACTATCTTAATCATTCCTGTACATACTGTGACCAGTTCTGATTATTTTCTAGAAATCAAACTGAAGGCCTGTAAATGCCGTCTACATAGTATGAATTAAGGTAAAGATGTGATTGTAAGCAATATCATCTTGCTTCACAGTTCTGAATGCTGGAGGTCTCAATCCAGTGCTTTTAACTGAGTGATTAACTGAAAACAACGATATGATGTGCTTAAATGTTTGAGGTTGCAACAAGTCTGTCCTTCAGCTGTATGTCGCTGACATTTGAGAACTACTGAGCTCCCTGTCTGAAACTAACGTGAGGCTATCACCTGGTTTGATTATGTAGAAAAAGGTTTTGTTGCTCTCTCCTTCTCTTTTCAAACATCACCTCTTTCCTCAGCCATCTATGAACAATGTAATACTAAGCTGTAATTAAAATATATGAAAGTTGCAAATCACAAATTTGAAATTAAAGCGACTCGTTCTGTCCTAACATACTGTTTTGTTTAATTTGCTTTAATGATAAATCCAAGATTGCTGCAGAAACTGCACTGCTAATAGTTTTGAATCTTTTTTTTTTTCATTTAGATTTTCTTATAGATTTTCCACGACATACAAACACAGAGGAAAGACAAAGTGACAGTGCAAGGACATGGCTATGGCACGGACGAAACCGGTGGAAATAATCAAGCGACGGCTTACTGTTTCAGTACTGTTTTGTGGACAACGTGGAAGCTTTTCCAATGACCATACCATGTCTGTGTTGCATGTTGGCTGTCCCCTTTCTGTGTCCACACGCGGCCGTGAAGTGCTCATTGACCCATGAACAATTGCTTCTATTTAATTACTGGGATCACACATGCTGTGCGTCTTTGGCATGATGACACGGTGTTCCCCAGGGAGCATGAACAGGATCACGGAGGTCAGTGTCTCAGTGAAGGTTGTCTCCCCTCCTCCACTCCTCCAGACATATGCCGTGCCCCCAGGGTCAGCTGGGTCCTGTTAAAAAACAAAACAAACACACGCACACACTACTACCACCACCTCAAATACCAACCTCCTTTGCTATTTCATGTACGCCCTTCCCCCTTGTTTCACTCCTTCGCTCTCGGTGCCTCAATAACACTTGCAACGGGTTCAATTAACACGCGGCTCGACCTCCTCGAGCCGCTGCAGCCCCCCAGGAGATGGCTGGGATTGTGCTCGGCTGCCTCGGCCCCGAAGATTTCCTCTTAGCGGGATGAACTGAGAATACACTCAGCAGCCCACAATGGCTCCATTCCAGGATGTGCCATGTACAATAAAGCTCTGCTCCGCTCAATATGATGGGCTCTGAGGAAGCCTCTTCGGAATGTAGTAATTGAGAGAGGGGGTGTAGTGGAAAATGTTGTGATTGCGAAGCATGTTTTTTCCTGTAGTGCATGCTCCTTTTGAAAAATGAATCTGCTGGCGAAGAACAAATGCCGCCTCGCAGCCCTCCACTTGTTTTTAGCTTCTCTGTGAGAGTGAGGTATTTTCAAAAGCAATTTAATGAAAGCTTGTGACTCCTTTCCCCCTTACCCTCTCTTCCTCTTTGCTATCTGTCGTTGGCAGGCTTTCTTGTTTCGTTGAGCAGACTGATCTGGAGAATTGTGGTGTCATTTGACATGCAGGCGGACATGTTTCCATTGAATCACACGGTGCAGTTCACTTGTGAATTTTTATTACTTACTTGTTACTTAAAACACATTTGGTCTTGCACAGCAGAGACTACCTGCCCTCCCAAACCTGCTGAACCACTGCACTGCCTGTGGATTGTCAAAAGCAAGTCTTTAAATCTGCAAATATATATGGCCCATTCCTTCTGACTCTTCTTGCCGGCTGCTGATGTAGTGAAATGCATATTTAATAGCGTGTGTTGAATGGGTTAGCCATCCCTCATCAGGTTCAGAGACTCAGCTGGTCCTGCTCAGTGATTCTGCTAATCCCCTACCTGCTGAGTTGACCTTTTTATAAACCAAAGGCAGCTTTATTCAGGCTGGATCAAAATAATATTTTTTTTTTGCCCCGTGTTGGGAATAACTCTGTGTGCTTAAAAACACCATAGTTCAAAGGATAAGGACCCAGGGCTGTATCATATCTATATTTGGGGAAGCATTTTGACGTTGCTTATGCGTGGGGCCAAAACTTTTACATTCTTAAAGGGCACTCATTAAATTGTGCAGAATTCCCCATTCTGGTTTAAGCCAGTGCTACAAAATGTTATTTTGGTTCGGTAATCCAAGACCATGCACCTATTCCACACCTGCGGGCTCCTCTGGGGAAAAAAACACGCTTAATAGCTACGGGGGTGGATGCGATATCACGAACAAACGTACGGTTTGATGCAGTCCATTACAACAGACCTGCCAAAAGCACTACCACAGTGAAACTAACAATGTTTTTGTAGAGACTGGGTAAGACAACATGCGCTCTCCAAAACAACCAGCGTTCCGTCAACACGTTTCTGGCACAGTCTTAACACAACTTAAACGTTATCAGCTTTACAAAGGAAGTGCTTGCTGCAGGGCTGTTGGATTGGATTGCATTGTATCACACAGCAGTTTTTTTATATTGAGTACCCCCTTGTGCCGTCCATATTCCATCCTAATCCCAGGATGCATTTAGTCACGTTGCCCCTCTAAATTATCTGTACCATTACCCCTGTACAAGCTTCCTGTGACAACATTAGCAAATAGATACGAGCAGCACTCTGACTGGACTTATGAAGTGTTAAATCAGGGATGTGTGGGTAACTCCAATCAGCTCCTTCCTATTAAATATACTGTAAGCTACAGTTGTACAAAGCTACTGTTAGCTGAAGCCCGTGATCTCCCTCTTCATCTGTGTGCTCTCTTTCAAAGTTGGACGTGTGTATTCTGACTGATTTCCAGTTAGTGAGTGAACAAGCATTTGCACCCAGCGCTATTTTTGACATCCTTTTGATTATTAAAGGAGTCAACTGGAGACCCTGGTCTGCTGTTTTGAAGACATCTAATCTCATCCTACTCTCAGTCAGAGCCGCCGTTTTTTAATCTTGGGTAGTAAGATTCTGTATGCTTTGAGTGTTTATAATTCAGTACAAAGAATTGCAGTTTTTTGCCCAACTGAGGCTGTTCTATGCAGTCTCGTAAGATGTAGCAAATCTCCATGTTTTTACACACTCACTGAGAGACCAGATTGTTTCAATTGTCAGTATTTGTACAAGGATGAATAACCGAATCATCTTGGCGGCGTGGAGTGATTAGTTTGCAGTTCCTAGAAAGTCTCGATTATTTGCAGCTTCACCAGTGATATATTTTCTGTCTCTATAAAATGGCTAACTCTTCAAAAATATCTGAACCGTTCATGCAGAAAACAGCTGCACAAAGCAGCACGCTCACTGGGCTGTGGGAAAATTACAGTCTTTCTCCAGAGCTAGTGTAGGTAAGCGTTAAGAGGAATTGTGGACCAATGAGTCAGCAGTGAGCGAACTGACAACAGGAAATGCTAGTATTCTGTCAGATAGAGCAGCAGAAAGTGTTGCACACGACCGTTTCCCTTTCCCCCCATCTGAGTATTTGTCTTTCACGCTCAAACATGTGTTGTGATTTAGAGCCGCTGAATCAGTTTAGCAAGCTGGATTTGTCCTACGTCATTGATCTGTTGAATAGGACCCAGCGCGCTTCGGCTTGAGGAGTAAACTGAAGAGATGGAAGATTTTGGCCTGTAGCAGTCATTTATGTAATATGAAAGATGCCGTTATCCAGAGGGAATTAGAGCAGGAGCAATAGTAGGCTCAGTTTTGTTCTGTCACCAAGATTGCCAGCAGCCAAATTAAAGTCTAATATGCAGCTGACATTATGTAATAAAAACATTCTCAGATTCAAATCAAGCGCGTGAACGTCAAACCATTACATTAACCCTTACACATACCATTTTCTAACCTGCTATCGTTCATATAACTTAGTGCTAAAACCTTTAATGGTTCATTAATTATATAAATAATCGGCAACTGTTTTGATAGTCGATTAATCGTTGCCGTAATAGATTTTCAAGCAAACATAATGAAAATATGCCGCACATTCTCTGTCCGTAGCGTCTCCAGTGTGAGGATTTACTTCTTTTCTTTATCATAAATCCTTTGCAAAGTGAATATTTATGGGTTTGGGACTGTTGGTCGGACAAAATAAAACGTTTGAAGAGGTCACTTTTGGCTCTGAGAAATTTTGAAGAGCATTCTTGCACACATTTTTGACATTTCATAGATTAAACGATTAGTTGACTATTCAAAAAAAGAATAATTGGCAGATTCATTGATCATGAAAATAATCATTAGTTGCAGCCCTAATGTACATCAGTATTAGACTTATAACACTTGAACACTGAATTATACGTCTTAAGGGACAGAATGTTTAATGTGAACACAACACTTCTAATAACAGTCACACGGAAGGAGAAGATACTGCTTCTCACAAGCAAACTCGCATGAGCAACTTGTGTTGAGAGGACAACTATGGCGAATATGGAAAAATGTGTTGAATTGTTTGGCTGCAATGGTTTAAAATGGAGAGTCTGCATGCCACAGTGTAAAAAGTCACAGAGCTGAAGTGGTTCAAATGTAAGTTTTTGTCAGACAGATGGCTAAAAAATAAAAACGTGGCTGAAATCTGCCTGGTGTAAACACACTGTTGACACAGTGAAAGGAGGGGGTTGTTCTTTACACTTGGTTTTAACGCCACATTATATATCTATACAAAGCTCCGTCTTCCCTGGAAAATATCAGCTCCAGTAAGCCTGATAGGGGAGAAGGGGGGAAAAAAATAAGACAGCTGTTGGGTGGAAAGTGTGAAGTCATTTATCACAGTTGTGGGTGGCAGGGGGGAAGGTGGAGAGGAGGGGGTAAGGAGCCGTCCCCAGGGACTCCTCCTGAGTGAGCAGGCTGGGTTGGGATAATAAAACCTTTACAGCCATTAACCGACTGAGTCACAGTGGGCTGTCCCTAAATCCTGGCTTGTCTGGGGTTCTGCAACTGCAATGAGATGGACCCGGGCCGCTTTACACTGCAGCAAATAGGCCTACTCCTGCTCAGCTCCTACAGCTGTCACTCATAGAAATGACTATGACCTCTTGACCCACCTATGCTGGACTGTTGTATTTGCCAGATTTGCTGGCTTTGCCTTTTTGAAGGCTGTTGAGGGCTGTAGGGCTTTGCAGCACCACTGGTTGAGTTACATGCTTCATATGCGGGAAAGAAATGGGTATTTCAGATAACATCAAGTCAGGAATGAAAACTGCTGAAGTTCAAAATCTGAGCGTGTAATCCATATGATATGACTTTTATTTATGCCTCGAGGTGATGGCATTTCGTTTTGGTTCAAGGGTTTGACATATTTCCAAGTGAAAGACGATGTTCCGGTGGAGCGGGACATAGAGAGAAAATATTTGAGTTATGAAAGTTTCACAAAACTTTTGCACATATCTTAACTAATACTGGACAAAGGGGGCAAGCAAACATCATATCATAATAACAAAGTCATCATCACAACAATATAACAATAGATTGTTTCGGGAGATTGTGTTTCCAAAACCACAGGTCTGCGCGCTGTCGCCTTTCGTGTCACTTTGTGTCACAAAGTTGTGACGTAGAGAATTGTTCAACAAGTTAGAGTTTTTGGTTGCAACCAGTGGCTCTCAAGTGCAACCAGTGTAGCTGCAAATGCACTGAGGTGTAACTGGTAATTATAACTGGGCACCGTAGTTGTCCAGCCCTATCTCCTTGGAATTACATTTATATATTGCTAAATTAGCCTCATTAGGCCCACATCGTTTCATGACACCTTAATTACATCAAGTGTGGAGTAGTACAACTCAGTCAACCCCTTATAGTCAATGTTTTGTATTTTATCTTAACTATGGTTAATAATAACAGCAATAGTAGCAGACGTTATTTTTTGGGGATTTTGTGTAAGTAATAAGAGTTGCTGTATGACCCGACTCTGCATATCTAGAGTATATCACATATGTGCAGCATATGTTTACATACCTGATTATGATTAGATATTGGCAGCACTAGTATTGCAAGATCATTTTCCTTAATTGCCCTTAATTCCTTTGGCCCTGGTATTTTGGGAGTGTTTTCAGGTACAACATCAGTAAGCGTCAAAGCAAAAAAATAATGTGTAAAGGACGTAAAATGTGTAGGATTTCACATTAAGCAATGAGGACATAAAATGCTTTATATAGTGGAGGTTTCTTTTGAAATAGGTTTCCAGCAAAGTTCAGAGAATAGGCTAACAAAGTGAAAACATTTAGGACAAATAACTTGTCGTAAATGCTTATTCTTCTTTGTGTAACACCACCCCAAATCACGGCTGATACATTTGTTGAGACACGACTGTGTTTTTACAGTATCTCAATGGCGCAAGCGGTATTGACAGTGAGACTAATGAGGTATGACTTTGCCCTCTCTGGCACGTTGCCTTAAGAAATGCATGTACAGTGTGCTTTTATAAGATCTTATCTGCTTCAATTTCTTATCACTCCCATTTCAGCGGATAATCATCAGATCTGCCAGTTAGTTTTCTGTTACTGTGCAGCTGTGGTAACAATAGAGAGGCCTAATGTTGGAGACTGAAGAGGAGTTTAGAAGAGCGAAAAGTAAGCGTCTGTTCTTCGAGGAGTCAGGGGAGACACTTCACTCCTGGTTTTAGGAATTATGGTAACAGTTTTCAAATTCAGAAGGAAATAATGACTTGTCTCAGTAACTAAATACACAACAAAATAGGTCAATTATGTCCCCCCCCC
>CM022476.1:24593268-24628490 GCA_011952105.1 Coreoperca whiteheadi
CCCCCCCCCTCCCCACCTGCTATCATAGCCACAGTCTTTATGTTTAGATGCACAGGCTATTGGAAACTGGTTTCTCATTCACATGCCATGTGAGGTATCAGGTTACTGCAAAAAGCCCACAATAACCCAAAAATAGCTTAAGCACTTGAGTCTTTCTGTATCATGCTCAGAGAATAGCCACGGGTTCAGGTCTGCTTAGCATGCTGTTTGAGATGGTTTCCTCCCTGTGCTCTATATTTAACGCAACCACATTAAAGTTTAACCGTGAGCATTGATTGCTTACGTTAGAAAAGGCTCTCATCTCCCTTAGCAAAGATGCGTTGCCCAGGATATCGTGTCCCGTGGTGTGAATAAGATATGACACTGCATCGGATTGTTGAAACTGAGACAAAATAGGGAAAGTGGAGGTGGGCGGCAGTAGAATTGTTAGGCTTAGAGTTCGAAATCACAAGATGACAAGAGAAAATATTCAGTAGGCAGTTGATTGCTTAATAGACTAAGCATTTAGTGTATTTCAGGGTTTGAATGTGAGCATGAGCTTTGGGTGTCTCATCACCTCCCTTTCCCACCTTTTATCTCAAAGCACTCGTTGAATTATTTCCCTGAATAAAACTTAGAACACTGAATAAAAGAGAAAAAATTCAGCATGAAGAGTTTAGGAGATGGGAATTTATTTTCTTTGCAGAGAGTATTTACCTTGTTTAGATATAATCACTTGTAATTGCTGTTTGATGAATAACCACACGAACCACACTAGCACCTGTGAGGTTAAAGCTGCAAACTGCAACCTGGCTAGCATCCGGGCTTTCTCACAGTATACATACCAGCTGCATGTGTTTCCTTCACTGAAATACAATTCTGAGTTGTTTTGAACGGATTAGATCTGCTCCAATTTGAGGTTGTTATGACTCAAGTTATCACTCACAACCTAGCTTGCTGATAAATCTGATCATGTGATACCATGTGGCCAATTCGATAACAACGAGAAGTCATACTGATGGGAGATTCGGGGATTTGCTCAAAGCTAGGGTTGGGGTGCATTAGCATTTGGTCAAATCCAGTGTCAAATACACTTATTGAATCTGAAACCTTAAAATCCTTTCTCAGACATATTGATGTTTAGCTTTCAACATGTGCAACTGACTGAAAGTCAAAGTTAAATAACTAAAAATCAAAGATCCATCTTAGGTCTGTAATCACCTTTTGTTGGCTTAGAAGACAGAAACACCCCAGTTTTAGTGGTTGTCCAATCAATGTTCACAGGTTATAGCTTCGACCTGAAAATGAGATGACATGTTGATTACATATGTATTGGATGCATTTGAATGACAGATGTAGCCTTCATTTTGGCACGCCTTGTTCTTCACAAGCAACTAGCTCCAGATACTGGAGGTCTGCAGACACCAGCTGCAGAGAGCACATTAACTAGACAACCCTAACAAGTTACATGTTGGCATGTTGTTAAGTTACCTAGAGAATCAACGCCGGCCCCTTAAACAGATGAACGCAATGGTTCAGCCATTGCAGAAATGTAAAGACTGCTAATATTACCTTAATCTTTTGTACATTACTCTTAATAAATAAATAAATAAAAAAGAGAAGAGAGCTACAAGCTTTGATAAGAGATTTTCTTGCAATAGAGAATCTGGTAACCCAAGATGGAACCGGAATATCAGAATACCTCACGGGGTATTTATACATTTCTTTAATGTGAAAAAGTTGAATGTCACAACTAAAATTTGTCTTGTCATTAACCACTGCACTGTGTTCACACTAAGCACATTTGATGAATGTCTGTCCTGTTTGGCTGAACCTGAAGTGGATTTGGGCTGCTACCAAGACTGCCTAACACTGGAAGCAACCTAGCAACAGCCACTTCTCTCTCTCTGTCTCGGTTTCTGTCTGTTTGTCCCTCTCTCCCAGCGGCTGACAGAAAACCACAGGAAGCCGCTGTCAGCTGCCGCGGGAGCAGTGTGAGCGATGCAGGAAGTGACCATCAATCCCTCCTCATTTCCTCCGCTCTGGTCCCTGGCTGCTGGTTTTGGACGGAGCTCTCCCCGAGCTGCACGCCATCAATATGCACTAATGATAGGAATTAGCAATGAACCACTGGACACTGACATTAGGCAGCTCAACAAGATGCTTGTTCCTCTATTTAATGGTACATGGCAAGCTGCTAGGGCATAGGAGCTGCACCCTGCACAGATTATGACCAGATTGAATTAGCTGTGGCTGGACAAGTATGAGAGAAGCCTTTAGTGGTTTGTTTGGTACAGGAGTACATGTGGTAAGGCTTAGAGATTCGAATGGTAGAGGAAACGGAACAGAGTTTACACTTGGTTGAAAAAAACCCCAAGTGATCTGCAAAGCACATTTTTTCCATGATCACCTCTTTGTCCTGTCTGCAACAAAGGCAGGAAACATCAGAAGATGTCTGGTATTTTAGAGCAGCAGAGAGTAGCCTCCATCCAAAAACGTTTAGTTAAACTACATCCGCAGCAGATTTACATGTTAAATGTAAGTTATCAGTATTGCTAGTCAGGACAGCAAAGATCCATAGTGTCCAGCTGGTATGTGACATATAGTATTGCTAACGTATGTAGAGGCTGGGTATCGTCATTTCGGCACACATACCAAAAACAATGTTATACAAAGATGTTTTTTTTGTACCTTGTGTTTAGCCTCTTGGCCAGGTCATGTTTGTAAATGAGAAGTGGTTCTCAAACAGTTTAACTAAATAAATAAAGGTTAAATACTTAAACTTGCATTAAATTATATTCTCGCTATGTTCACTAGCGAGTTGCGAACCTTGTCTGGTAGCCATTTGGTGGTGGACAGGTAGTGCACGGTGGGTTAATCAGAGCTTTTTTACTGACTAAAACAGCCTGGAAATGATGCGAATGAGAGCGGTAAGAGCGGACCGCAACAGTAAAGTTGTGGCCAAAACAATGAGCTGAAAGACGCTAAAACGCTCCGTAGCCGAGTCGGGTTTTAATTCTCTGTGGATTCGTCACTACGAGCGGCCCCTTTCACATTACACACGTTCCTTTGATCCTTTTGTTTGTAGAAAAATGAAATGAAAAATGGTACTCAAAACGTATTGAGGTTTGCATCCTACCCTGCGTGTCCGTGAGAGGTTCAACAGGATGGTATAGTGGTATAGATTAAAAACAAGAGTCAGACAGAAGTGATGAAAATGACAGATTAACCTTTTGGTCTGGAAAGGATCAATTACTTATTGCTATTCAGCCTATTTAGCTCAAGTTCGTAGTCAATACTGAAACGTGCTTTCTGGATAAAGACACATTTCTGCACCTGGTGGCCATGTCAGCTGTCATTCAGTAGTGCTGACCCCTCGCTGACCTGTAGCTGCACAGGATGTTGTAGCCCGAGGCAAAAGACAACCACTGTGAACAAATTCTCTGGTATTTCTTTTTATTATGTTTGCTGGGGAATTTCAGTGGGAGGGAAAGGCAGATGCCCTCCAGGCAAACAAAAGAGCAGGCTGAATGTGAGAGGGCGAACACTTCTATCATTGGTAGAATGGAGCTGGCCAGTTTTCAAGCACGCAGTTTTCTATCATTGTTGTGTATATTACGTTTTTTTGTTTATCTTTTTCTTTGACAGCCTTTCTGTTTAGTTTCTTGCTTTGCTCCATCTAAATAAGCCAGGTGTTGACCCTCTAGGAGTGGCTTTAGCAGCTGGAATTGATATCTTCAGACCGCAGGCTCGTGTTTATCCCTGCTCCCTCCCCCCTGCACGTTCTCATACTGGGAAGTTACTGTCTTGCTGGCATTAAACGACTCCCTCCCTCTCCTGTGATAAATATTGCAGGCCTTTGCCGGTCGTGGCCAGACACTGTCAGGATATTGCTCTGCTTTTTAGCACCAGAAGGACTTCCGCTTCCCGGCTCTTTGAACCAGGCAGTGCAAGAGACAAGAGTGTAATTGCCAGGGTGGAATGTGCCGTGCGCCAATTAATGGCAGCCTCCTTTTGAAAGAGGAGTATTGTTGGGGTGGGGATGACTTTCGGCTGCCATTGTTGCCCCCTGATTGCGGCCTCTTTTCGAGGACGGGAGGCAGAGCTTGTTGAAACATCTTACAGCTGAGGCTCCACACCGTGCTGAGAACACCAAGAGCTCCAGCCGCTGGGAGAGACGTCGTACACTCAGTAGTGATACCCTTAAAAGATACCGCTGGCACACCATGTCCGCTTTCTTCGTTTTGAATTCCATTATTAAAATTGGACAAGATATCATTACCCTCAGATGCTTCAATTCAAATGTGTGCACTTTTGACACCCTTTTATTGCTAATCAGAGGAGAACGAGTGATTTGAGAGGGAGCATTCTTTGAAACTTTTTTGTCAGTCTGAATCCTGCACAGCCGTTACATCACACACAGCTTGTTGGGTTGAGTTTACATCTCAGACCTTCAAAGGTGATGCAGCCCAATTTCCTGTCTTTCTCCTGTTCTAGAGAAAGCCTGTCAGTTCTCGGGGCTGCAGGAGCCTCACGGAAGCCTCATAACCCACATCAAACAGCTAGATGGCCACAGAGAACATGTAGGATGCTTTATACATTTGCAAGTTGCAGTTTGAATGGACAGATTGCATTGTTTCTCATAAACATACCTGCATACAGCGTGGAAAGCTTCCAGGCTTGCAGGGAAGTGATTTCATATTTAAAGTCCCCAAACAGCATGGAGATATATGGGGCAAACATGATTTGTTTTCTTTGATATCTTAGAGATGTATGATCTGTGATTCTCTCTCCACTGTGCTAGGCTCTGTTGTGTTTAATGTAATTCAGACCGGCTTTGATAATTCAGTGAAATACATCAAACATTTCTCAAACAGAGAATCCTGTCTGTCATCCCCTGTTAAGCCCGTCTTCTGTGAGTCAGTGGGTTATGAATCCAGCAGCAGCTTACTTTGTATCAACAGCACTGAATGTAAAAACACATTCTCTCACCACAGGGAAAACAGCATTATTTTCCATTGTAGCACCAGGCCTTTCAGTTTGAAACCAAACATTCCTGTTGATGAATGTGGCTGCTGAGAGCGTGGCGCTTTAAAAAAAAAGAAAAAGAATAACATGCAATCAAGACGATCGAGTTTGCCGTGCTTTTTGGTGTGTGGGAAGAGAGGAAGAGGAATGTTTGAACCCCACAACTACCTCTAGCCTGCCACGGCCTTTCATTACCCAGCTTTCTGAGGGAAAGGGGAATTGAAAGGTCTGTTCAGGAAACTCCGCCGACAGAAGGCAGGCTACATGTCAAGTGAGCCGCAGCTGTTTTGTAGGGCAGTTGATCTGTTCTTCACGGCTTCATGAATCACTCTGCCTCCCAGCTATGGTTTCGAGCTATGAGTTGTATTGGTGATTGTAGAAAAAAAAAAGAAAGAGAATTAATTGTTCAGAGATTAGAGCATATTGCTCTGAGTTACACTAATCCAGTGCATAGTGTTCCTCTTATCACAGTCTTTAAACAGCTCATCGTAAAGTCAGTATGGGCCTAAAGGAGAATAAGGAAGCCGCCACTATTAAATCGTTCCGTTTTGATATGATATCTGGTAGTAATGTCAACGTCAGGTTTGATTATATAGCATATTTAAAACAACCACTGTTGACCAAAGTGCTGAAAAGGATAAAATACCACATAAACGAACATAAAAGTTAATAACAAATACATAATAAAAAAAGAAATTAATAAACATAATAAAAGATCAGCCGCACAATAGAAAATGAAATCAAGGCGTCAAGCTCAACTAGAATTGAATGCCAACGAGAAGAGGTGGGTCTTTGGCAGCGACTTCGAAGTTTCTGGGGTCTGAGCAGCTCTTATATGAATAGGTACGCTGTTCCAGAGATTAAGGGCAGCCACCGCAAAGGCTCGGTCGCCTCTATTTTTGTGCCTGGATCTCGGCACATCCAGAAGCATCTGGTTGGTCGACCTCAGTGCTCTAACTGGAGCATGACAATGTAACGGTTCTGCCAGATAAGGTGGCGCCAGCCCGTTTAAAACCTTAAAAGCAAGCAATAAAATCTTAAAATCAATCCTGAAGGGGACAGGAAGCCAGTGGAGGGAGGCCAAAACTGGTGTTATGCGATCGCGCTTTCTCTTAGCAGTTAAAAGACGAGCAGCTGCGTTTTGTACTGACTGCAGACGACGAAGCGATGACTGTTCCAAACCCACGTACAAAGAATCGCAGTAATCCAACCGAGAAGTAATAAAAGCATGGGTAACTCTCTTGAAATCTGTGAGAGAGAGATAGGACTTTCCCTTGGCTAAAAGTCTTGGACAACTGAACTAATCTGCCTATCGAGTTTAAAGGAGCTGGCAAAAATAACTCCAGGATTCGTAACAAAAGATCGACCAGAAGATGCTGGTAGGCCAAGAGTCCTGTCAGGGTCATTCAGTAGGTTAGCTCGCCCAAACATAACAATCTCTGTCTTATTTTCATTAAGAGTGAGAAAGTTTAAATCCATCCAAGTCTTGATGTCATTTAAACAAACCGTCCGGGCAAGCTGTTTCCTCCTGTTTGCAATCTCTATGCCATGCTAAGCAAACCGTCCCCGAGCTCCAGCCTCATGTTTAACAGACAGATATTAGTGTGCTATCAATCTTCCCATTTAACGCTCAGAGAAAAAGCACATGGGCGCGCTTCCCAAAATGGCAAACTGTTCCTTTAAGTCTGTGTTTGTAGAGTTGACTGTTTTAGCATGTTTGTGCGGTATTGATGTCTGTTCTGCCTGGTGAGTGGAGTTGTTCTCATTGCGATCATTTCAAATGCGATTTTAATACACGCAAGATCAGTCATATAAATTTTACATGTGCCAAGCACTCTTTCACAAAGGGGTCAAAACAAGTTGGAGCCGCCCGGTGAAATGACAGTGTGAAATTTGTAAAAGCGTTGTTTAGGGCGAGACAGCAGGAGCAGCAGCAGCAGCCTGGCCACAGACAGCTGTAGCGACAGGGCTGACAGGGATCTAGCGAACTTTTAAAGCTGCCGTGTGCCTCCGCTCACGCTGCCGAGCTCAGGCAGGCACGGAGAGCCAGAAACACCAGGCTGCCGGAGACAAGGGCATGTTCGCCAGCTGAGCCACAGCAAATCTTCAAAGGGAGGATTTGTATGAAGACATCCGCTACATATTTAGGGTGTGGGACGATTTGTTTCCCTCTTACTTGCTGCGAGTGGGCTGCATAGGTTCTCGGTGTGACACCAACAACGCTCAAGTTTCTCTTCATCACTGGAGCTAGCCCCTTCCTTTTTTTGCTTTAGTAATTTGTAAAATTGTTGTTGCATGCTGTTCTTAGAAATAAAAATGGGTTTGCAAAAGGACATAAACATAACAGTTTTATGAGAGTTTTTTTATTTTTTTTGCCGGAATGTCCACAGGCTTTCAGCACAGGGCAAGTATTTATATATGCATGGATAAAAGAGAGTGTCAGTTGATATGACGTTCTGAGCTGTTAGGTATGGCTGTTGCGGCGGACCCAGAAGCAGACACCGACAAGGGAGTAAAAGTTTAGTAAGGGTTTTAATGATTAATGTCGGTGAGCTGAGGGAGTTGGTGAGGTGGCAGGTGGGAGTGGAGGGTGGCTGTAGTTGAGCAGAGGCGGCGGGTTGATGAAAGCGAGGCGACGACTCTGGAACGCTGGGCACGCGGGAAAAATCCAGATACTTAAAAAGCGGGGCGTTGATGCGGGTGTGGAGCCATATCAGGCGCCCACAAGGGAAAAGAGACACAGGAAAAACACGGGGAAGACTTGGAGTCACAATATCATGTGATATCAGTGATCATGTTCTAAGTTTTGGAAGTAGACGTACAGACGTCACTGGATTGCTTTTGACGCTGAAGAAAACTCTGAACTCCAAATCTGATGATGATGATGAATAATCTGAAGTTACAAGTAGCGTATTTTATCTAACGGACAACAGAGACATCAAGTTATGACTCAGAGAAGGAGGAGTGTGATTTTTATTTTGGTTTTTTTAAGCAAATTGTGTCAATCGGGTGCTTAAGGGTTAATCCACTGCCTAATGGCATCTCTGAAGCCATGTAGATGAGATCAGCGACAAAGCTATTTGAGAGATGCCACGCTACCATTTACTCTATTTCCTATCATGACTGCTGAATGAAAGTTCCCGTATAGAAATACGAAAAAGCACCAATTAATCACATTAAGCTGCCTGTCTTTTGCCAAGACAGGGAGCGGTTATGCCATCTCCACGCTGGCAGCACTGTAATTCAATTACAATAAAGCCAAAATACCGTGCTTTTTAAGTTGTGTCAAATAAAAAATGTCAATATTCTCGTGTGATCCGAACAATGTCAGCGCAACGCTGATTAGAGAACACTCAGAAAGAGCGCTGTGGGCTTTGTTGATTCCTTTTGTTGTCATTAAAAGATGCGTTATTGCCTTGCTGCAGGAGGATTTTCATTTCTCTTCTTCTTGTGGACTAAAATGCCTGTGGCCTATTTTCTGCTAATGTACTCTCGGGTGCTGGAGACCTATTGTGTTTCCTGTAGACAATCTTTTTAGTTACACAGCGTTTTGCTACGATTATACTGCTTCCACTCCGTATGATCTGCTGTCATAGCAATCCACTCTGCTTGATATCAACACAAAGAAAAGACCCACAATGCACCTCAACCTGGAAAGAGAAAACTCTTAAGGCTTGTCTGCTGTGCCAAGCTTTTCACACCCTGCCAATGTCTGAACCCATCAGTTAACATATTGGCTCCACTTCCCCTATTATGTGCCTGATGTAAACTGCCAGCCGTGTGCTGTTAGCTGTTGAAACATGTAAGAGGCTGGCTGATGGAGGAGATGAGCATCCTAAACAGACTGCATTATTAGGTACACAGCTGGAAGCTTGCAAGCCTCTCATTTGTAGTGCCGCGATGGGAGTATAAACAACAGCGTAATCTCCCCAACTTCAATGATGTAATCAGCGGTAAAAACTGATGATAGTCTGTTCTGAATTGAGCCGACCGCAGCGCTGATGCGGTACGGTTTGTCTCGATGATAGCGCCGCTGTTGTCAAGCTCACTTTTCAGTGTTTGGCATTGTGTGCTTCCTTTGCTGTCGGTGTGAAGGGAAATATGTTCGACAGCCTTATGGGGCCACTTAGGCTCAGATAAGTGGTTGTGTCTGGATTTGTATAGGTTTTGTGTTAAGATAAACTTCATTGATCTCCACTTGGAAACTGGATAATGTGTTCAATTGTATGTACAATTTGTAAAGGTCAATATGTACCATATTCTTGATTATAGGCTACACTTTTCCCTATTTCCTTGCAGCGAATATCAGTTGTCAAATGTGTCTGCACAATTAATGCAGTTAATGAACAATCATTTTACTGTAGTCGGTGTTACAGTATATCCTCTAAGCCCTGATCCTCTGCTGTCAGCATGTTGTTTGGAGAAGCTTTTGTTGGCTGCATGTCAGTATTTAGACTACCTGTGATTGGCTGTTTAGGGGCCCACTGAGCTGTGTGGACAAACAGCCGAGTCTCCGATTAATAAGGGGTGAACGGCAGTCTGCAGGCCTATTACTGAGCTCATTAACCTGCCAGCTGCCTCTGAGCGCGCACACAGCACAGGCACATATACACTGTTATAACAGACACTAGTAACTGTAACATCAAAGCATCAAACACTGATAATGTCTTAAACACTGCGATCCAGCATTCAAGCCACTCAGTACATATGAAATACATATATGACATTTGTTGTGGTCATGCTATAAATGTTGCAGCAAAAGGATTGCGATTTTTTTACTGGCCCAAAGGTGTATTTCTCATGTATCTGTTAGTCTTCACCGAGATCCTTTTATTCCTTCCTCTTTATTGAATATGCCAATTGAAAATAGACTTCTGCTGTCTATAAAAAGAATCTAATTTCCTATTTTCAGGTCATCTTTTTTCATATTACACTTGAATTGACAGTATCTGTGGCATTTCCATGTGAACAAATGTTCCTTTTTTTCCTACTCTGTAACAATAGCACGTTCTGGGGAAAAAGCTTCTACATTTCTGACCAGCAGGCATCGATTTGGTTCTCCCTTGGAAAAATCTCTTGGAGCAAAGGAAGTGATTCGTTGAAGGTTTCTGATTTGCTTGCGTTGCTCGCTCCCTTGCCTATATCGAATAGAAGAAGAGCTCGGTTCGCAGAGAGAAGTAGAGAAAAACGTATCCGAGTAGGCTGTTATGCTGACAAGTTATCTCAGCGATAACTCATGGGATCAGGTGTTAGTGGGTCATTGGCCCGCTCCATAAAATAAAACCAGATGTTACCACTTAGCACTAAACTTCATTAAAACGACGTGGAATAGACACATTATTAAGGCATATTTCCCCATGAATAAAAATGTTGTCATTGTCCTGTACTAAACCTCATGAGTTGTCAAGATAAGGGCTTGCGCTTCACTTCATCAGTGTAAACATAACCGGAGTAGTGAGCAGAGTTCGTATTCCCCCCTAAACCCAAGGGAGCTCAAATCTAGCATACCACTCACGGCATAACACTTGATACATCTGCAGATATTATATTACTGCTGAGTGGTTGTGTAAATCCTCTCATTTCGTGGCCTTACATGTTGAAACATCACATAGTATTTTAGCTATTTGTGCTATTACTATATTGCTGTTGTTTTTTTTTTAAAACAAGATCCTATCACAGGAAAGGAAAATATTTTCATTGAAGGACTAGCTTTAGAGATCATAGTCAAATATGTGAGTGTCTAGCCTTGCATTCAGGCTGTTTTTAGAACTGAGCCAAACATGTCTTTATATCATCTTTCCCTTTTAGTGACTTCTCTCTGCATTTCCTGTTATAATAGTTTACTTGCTGGTGTTTATGACATAAAGATGACATTATTATATATACGATTTTGACTGGGTCTGGACTGCACTTCATCCAGCACATACTGTACATTACGGACGAAGTACACTGCCGGGTAAAACAGCATGATTACCCAGCTTTCTCTCTATTAAGTTTCCATGACAGTGGAATGCATGGGCCGGGAAGGTCGCAGAAGAGATAAGTACTACTTACCATATTCAGCGTCGTTTGAACTAGGTAATTATATTCAGTCGGAGACGTTTCTCCTCCCTCTCCCCCACAGTTCCTCTCTCTCTGTTTCTTCACGGCTAGTTTAAGCGCTGGGTTTGAGCTTTAACAAGGCCGCTTTTGTCCCAGATAAAGCTTCTAGACAGCACTCATCAGTGCGGTGTAAGATCCCTGCCTGCTGGAGCACAGAGCACTGCCCCGGGGGCATCTTATCACTCCGCTGGCAATCACAAATACCCACTGAGATAGATGGGCTTCTCAGTTCTCTCTGTGGGGAGCCCTTCAGCTGAGAAAGATGGCTTCTCTCTTTCTACAAACACTTCTGACTGGCAGCTTGGCAGACCGACAAACATAAAAATACACAGAGAAAGCAAGAGCTATTGACAGACAGATGCCTGCGACCCACACAGAGAAGTGTTGGGCTCTTTCTGCACATGCACTGACTGACAGATTGCCAGGCAAGATGGAAATGAAGGCAGACAGAAAGCTGACATCTGCATATAACACACATGAAGATAAGTTTATGCAACTGTGCGCACGCACACAAACACGCACACGCTTGCATACCACCTTCCCCCACTGTGTGCCTGCGTTCCTGCCATGTTTTTCTTGGAGCCAAAGACTGGCGAGCTCCACACATGGATTTTTATACATCGCGTTATTGAATTCAGCACCAATTCCAAATGGCATTGTCACCTCTTCAGATTGCCAGTCACCCTGGCAAAATATGGTTACCGCCATAGAGCGTGGCGTGTACTCACATAGATTGTTTTATAGCACTATACTATCATTTATTTTTTACTATAATCATACATTAAAACATTGGTTTTTAACTGCAGTCTTAGTCATCCTGACGTGGAGGTTTAGATATTACTGGAGGAGGCCCAGTTCAGTACTGTTTGGCTTCCTGTCAATGTGTCTCAGAGGTCAACCTGCATACTCACCCACTACGTTTATTTCCACTAATAGAAACATCACCATCTATTTCATTTGTTAGTAAAATAACACGGGGCTGATGTCATGTAATTACATACACTCCCTCTGTACTGTATGATGAATGTATACCATTTAGTGCTTCGGGGTAGCAGATGTTCTGTTATTATGCTGTCAATGATCCAGGCAGAACAGACAAGCCATTTGTCTCCATATTGTAATGAGTCAATGTTTCGAAACAGTAATTACCTTTTCGACCGGTTGACAAATGACAAGAATAGTAGCATGCCAGTAAACGCACATGCACACACACATCTCATGACGGCGTCCAGGTCGTGTTGACCTTTCACCCCTGCTGTCACATCACCATTGATTCTCTTCCTGGACCAGACCTCATTATGTGTGAAGCAGCTAGCTCCCGCGGCCCCCCTTTCCCCACCTTCCGTTGATATCATCTTCGGCCCTGATTGTGTTAGGACTCAGATGGATTACATTTACACCTGAAATGAACACGCATCTCCGGTATATTTACAGAAATCGGATTTGACTGTGACGCTTGCAATCCCAGTCATCTTGTAATATTTACATTCATCCTGATGCACTCATTTCCCCTCCGGAATTGTCATGGAAATCATTCAGAGCTGCCTGATTTCAGAAGCACCTTTGCTTGGATTTAGAATGGAAAAGATCGCAACATACCATTTCTGTCTTAAATTGAGTCCTAAAAACGTTCTTTTCTTTTAAAAAGTGAAAGTTCAGTCAGAATATTTTAGCTATTTCCAAATCAAATCTCCTAGAAATGTATGTGAAGACAGAATAAGGCAGGACGCTGCACTGGAATAAAGAAGAGTATGGTTTCTCCCCCGTTTAATACTTGAGACAAGCTGACTGGCAAAAGAAAACTTAAAGGAAATCAATTGTAGACAAAAATCTAGAATTTTCCAGAGAGAGATTTTTGCACAGTATTTACGCCTTCGTTATTAATGTGGCCACGGGTGTCTCTGACCTTTTTGTGAAGGCAATTTAGCCCCCACAACTTCAGTAAATCTCTTGTGCATCTACAACTGGATTTTATGTGCTTTTTATGACTCGTGCTCAGTCCAAGTACAATCCAGTCATGCAGGAGGCCTCTTAAAGTCAGGTTTAACAAGGCTCACAGAGACTCCAAGCTCTAAGTGATGCAGTCTGTCCACACATCAACACTCAGAGGAAATGATAAAACGCCATTGTGTGTTTAACCTCCCCCAGAAAAAGAAGGTAACATTTAAAAAGGAGTGAGTCTGGAGGATAGAGAGTTTGCTTAAAGGACAGTCAGAAAGCTGCAGTGTTTTGACTTGAGGTAAATGTCACAGAAATGTCGACTGCTTCCGATCCATAAAAAGAGGGGAGGGAGGTTAAGTTGTTTTTGTTTGGGGGTTTGGTTGGCGAGTGGGGGGGAAAAAAAACTATCAGGAAGAATGGGATAGTTCCATAGCCAGGAAAAATAAGTTGTTGAGGTGGTGATTAGTATGAGCGGTGAATTATCAGCAGGATTTAGTTGTGGTGAAGAGAGTATTTGTGTTTTTGCTGTTAACTTTGAGGAAAGACAGCCGTTCACACATCTCGAGTCGGCAGTGTGCGATCAATATTACATGTTTGCTCTTTTCACTGTTGAGATCCTGCCTTTCCTACAGGGCGGTGGTGTATCCTGACATCTTCAGCAGCAGATCAGTCTTTGTTTACTGTACGTCTTTTATTATAAAGCGTCCGTACCACGTTTTTTCAAAATGCAGTGATGCAGCCACCCCACATAACCAAATAAATCATGGTTATGACAATTCTCAAATGCACAAAGATATTGACATTTGAATTCTCCATGATATATAGTTATGACTCAGTTTTGTAAAGATTTGTAAATTGTCACACAGACTCATTATTGGCAGAGCGGATGCCCTGGACCTGGAGCAGGGAGAATGGATGCACTTACATACTAATTTAATAAATGTGTAATTAACATTTGTAGGTCAGCAGGCCCCTGCTTTACAGTTATGGAAATGTTTGTTAAAAAGCAATCTGCTGCATTATTCAAATTTACTTGCCACGAGGTGAAGGAGCACCTTCGTTATTTTTTTTTAATCAGGCTGTATACAGATGTACGAATAAAAGACGATATTTGTTTATTGGCTGTTACGTTTGGAAAAAGTAGCGGTTGTATTTTATTCATGGATTAGAGATTTATGTATTGGCAACAGTAGATGTTCCCTTTGAAAGGAGACAGTGTGTTACATCCCATTAAGAGAGTACTGTTTTAGAGGTTGTTTGTAGCCTTAATGCTGCTAGGCTAGTGGGTTTATAGTGTGTCTTTTAGAGTGAGTCAGCTCACTCAAAGTGTTTAGGAAGTCCAGTTTAACCCTAGAGACGTTGCTGATGGCTCATGTAATGTGTTTTTGCTGCCACAGTAGAAATAAATTGCTGACGAGTGACTGCGCGTCGACAGCGGCTCTCGGCATCTTTACTGCAGAAACAGACAAGGGAGCAAGTCAGCCAACGACTAGGTTACCTTCCACCAGTTTGACACAAAAAATTTACCTGGACAAGCTACACAACTGGGGCATTTACGTTCTGCTTTAATGGAGGTACTTCATGGTTCATTTTTACGTTTGAGAAGGTTTCCCCACAGGACCGATAAAGTGTTTCTCATCTTCAAAAAGTCTAAATACAGTATTTAGACATTAGTGGGCCATTTGGGTTCACCGTATCAGTGCAGTTCAGGTAATGTCTGGCAGGTGATCACATTTCATATACTGTTACATTTCCTGCACTTGTAGCTCCTTGTGCGGCAAAAGCCACCCATTGTGTGTTCCAAGCAGCTTAAAACAAACACTCCAATGATTTGACCCATGTCTGCAAAGAAAGCAGCTACATATGGTAAACTGACTTCTCTGGCTTCCGTATACCTAACTGTGCATGGGCGCTTTGGCCTAATCTAGATCCAGCTGTGCAGCATTGATTTGTGGGCTGAATCTCCAGCAATAGGTCTGGCAGGGGTCAACTATACAGGTATTTATGATACGAGCAGCAGATTGCTATGAATGGATGACTTCCTTGGCTGTGAGAGGGACTCCGGGGTTGGGAGGTGGGGTTACATCACTCCAGCAGAATGTAATCGGGATAAAATGAGGTGCTAGTCGGCTGAAAAATGGGGGCAGGATTGGCAGCACTGGTTTTATAAGGCAGTTTGAATATTAAGTCGCCGGACATGAGGGGAATAGACCGCTTACAAGTCAATGCTCTGATGTCATTAACCAGGCTGAGGGAGGCTGGGAGAGACTGAATGGATGAGGATAAGAGCAGTTCCCCAGAGAGTCAGTGAAGATATATGTTTCACATCTATTAATGGTCTTTGAACTTAAGTATGTGTGTGTGATATTACTTTTTATAGAGGCTGTAAAAAGTTTTGTTGTGTAAAGAGACACAAATCCAGGTCAGCGGAGGCCTGGGCTTGTATTGGCAGGCCCAGACGCACTGCGGCTGCCAGCTTTCCCTGTGAAAACGTAAACAGTCACAACTAGCACACAGCGCGCTGATCCACTGCTCTGTGCATAATGCCCCGTGGAAAAACTGAAGCAAAACCTGGCAGCGTGAGCGATTTCGGAGGCTAAGGACGCAGTTTCCTCCATATAAAGCGTGGGCAGCTTTGTCATGCAAAGCATCAAACTTCTGGCAGCCACTGTTAATGGAGGGAATGTGTCACCGGATGGGTGTCACACCCAAGTAGTGAAGGAGTTTTTGGGTGAGGGGGGGGGGGCCATCTGATGCGGAACCTCCTAGGTTCTCCTTCTCCTAGAGAGAATTCTGGATCACAGAATACACGCGCAGACCGATGAGTTTGGGGATTTACCCACATGCTTGCTAGTAAGCTTTACGTCTCAAGCATTTAAAAACCAAAGTCTACCTTTGTGACACAGTACTGTAAAAGTTGCAGTTATCCTCACCTCTTTCCGGTAGATATCTTTTGCCCGGTGGTTGTGCGTACTCCATTCTCTTCTGTCTACTTATCCCACATTCAGAGCCATCCAAATGAAAATTCATTTCTTTCAGTTAATTGACTCACAGCGTCCTTTCCCTCAGAGTCATGAGGCAGAGTCAGCTGTCAATTCCAGATTACAGCGTGCTGTTGTTGGAGAGAGGAGCCCATTGTGTTTATCTGCAGTGACAGCTGGCTGGAGGCAGCAGGGGGAATAGATCTGTCACTGTGCCTAGTTTGTCTGTGACCTGGCATCAGGCCAGACTCTAGTACACCTCCTCTCTGCCTTCACTTACTCTTTCTTCCTTTCCGTTCCTGTCCTCTCATCCTCGTCTTTGCTCTTCCCTCTCAGCGCTCTGCTGGGTCTCTTGGAAGAACTTTCTTTCACAGCAGTGGATGTGTGCTCTTAGGACCTGAGCTGACTGGGGGCAACTAATGTTAGTGGATATTCCTGGCTCTGCAGTCACACGTCCTTATTTCTAATTTCAAATATGCTTATTGAGGGTCAGGCAGTGCGGTTCACTCTGACCCAAGTTCGGCAGCCGTTGGGCCAAATCTCCCTTCCTGCTTGTGTTTGCCAATTACTGCTCCTTGCCTCCAGCATACAGATTCCCTGACGTCCTGCTGTGCAGAAGTGCCTTTTCACTGCGATCATTTCATCATGCTAGCAGTTGAGCTGCAATAGAAAAAGGCAGCAAGATGAATCACAGTTAGCCCTCCGCTCTGATTCCACTCTTAATTTTCACAGAGGGGGGCTCCTGTAATGAATCGCTGCCCCTGCAACAAACCTGTTTCTCTGTCACGCAGGGCTTCGTGCCTGATGAGCTGGCAGCTGTTTCATTTCTACCATTTGTGGGGTTTGATTCAGCTCCCCTTAACAAAGTGCCACAGGGCAGGAAAACTAGATCCTCCACCAGGGCTGAGCAAGGGTCAACACAGAGGAAATTCCTCTATTTGTAAACTCAAAGGTTTGTTTGTTTTTAGCTGATTCGCTAAGCGCTAGCCGTCTGTTCACACTCTTGCTGCAGCGTTTGATGTGTGTCTTCTGCGGCGTTGTGTTGACATTTGACCAGAGTGCTTCTGTAATCTGTTTTTCTCCTCTCGCTGCCTGTGAGCAGGAGCTATATAAACATGTCCTTCCTCCACGGGAGGCGAATGGATCACTCCTCATTACAGGGAAGGCAGGGAGACGAGAGGCGCGCAGCCACTGCCGCTGTTTGATCCTACTGAGGGGAAGCAGGCCTGACGCAGACACACATGTACCATGGATACATGCACTTTCTCACACACACACACAACCGCATACCTGGCAGGTGGTCTAGCATCTCAAGCAAGGTGGCTAGCCACTGAATCCCAAGAAAAGAAACTTGAGCAGCCAGGTTCTATACACCTGCCGTCAGACGTAGAGCTTATAAAACTCACCTGTGCGTTCAGATTTTATTTACCTGTTTTCACCTCCAGATAAATTACTGTAAGGTCACAGACCTATTTCCATTGCAGCCTTTCCTCAACTGTCTCGCCTCGGAGACAATGTTACCCATCTCAGTCCCGTCTCACCGCACCCGAGAGCACAGCAACCGTAGCGCCTGAGCGGGCGGCGTGATAAGACCACCATGGCCTCGCACCGCTGCTCTAACACTACATTAGCTGATGAGACATCATTCAGGCCCACTGGACTCCGCAGACTGGGCCACCGGCGCTGTACTTTTACATGCCCCACTGGGTGACTGACAGGCTGGTTCCTACTGGGAGGCAGCTTGTGGAGGAGCAGAGTTTAGACTCAAGTATGGGGTTTCTCCTAATAGCAGAGGGTTAGTAAAGGTGCCACTTCAACCAATCTTTAGCTCATTGAGACAAACGTACTCTGGTTTGTTCCGTTCGGTATTTTTTTAATTAGTTCATTTCAATCCCGGATGCTAATGGCTTCTGCTAACTCGTTACTCATTACTTCCCCCACCACATAGCCGCCTCCCACCTCGTCCCTCATTAATCGGTCTACTTACAATGTTATCTTTCTGTAGGGTTGTCCATAACTCTCCTATCCATGACGTGTATTCTGGGCTCTGGCGGGAGATTTTGCATTTGGATCAAGCTTCCTGGAGAGCCAAATAGAATACCATTTAAATACAAGTGTTTATGTGTTTTTGTACATAAAGGGTTCAACGTAAAGACAAGACTGAAATGGCACCAGTTGGTGACAGATATATCCAGTCTGTGTCCGGACACTATCGCAATCACGAAAAAACCCTACAGCCTAAAATTGCATTCAAATAACAAGACCCCATTTCTTACTTATAACTGCTAAATTTCTCTGTAATTGGAACTTTATACTTTAAAAGTACTCACTTTCTACTCCACGGTTAAGGAAGAGACTTTCACATAGTTGAAGATAAAACTTTAATGATCCCTTTTGCGAAAATTGCTGGTCATTGGACCAGCAAAATAATTTAAATGACTCGGATAGAGAAAGAAAGAAGGAATCAGTCCAACAAATGAACGGGATTAAACATAACAGAACTGTGATTTACCACACGAGGACACATTGGAAGTAAATTAATGAGAATTATACACAACAAAACAACATTTATGCTCGGTGTGTGAAAATAACAGCAGAACATACAGGACCTTATATGTACCGATGGAAATGAGTTTTTCTCACAATATTCATGCTGTTAAAGCGATTTCATTTATCGATTTGCACATGTGGTTTACCAGCTGTTAAAGTGATACTGTCCAGCAAAAAAAAAGGTGACAATGTGCAATATGTGACACTGTCTGCTTAATGTAAATGTGTCCCTTTTATTTATCTAGGGAATTAGAACTTGACGCTTTTTCATACCAGTGCTCTGCATGGCTTTCACTCTCACAGCAGTTGTTTGGAGTGCCACAGGTGAAAACAAAGTGAAAATTGAATGGAGAAAAAAATCAATAATGCAAGAACCTTGTTGAAAATCCCATTATAATAAAACATTCTGAAGTGTTACTGTTTATTGTTATTGTTATGGCTTCACAGGACAATTGTGCATCTGCAGCAGGATCGGCACCACTTTTCAGTTTCTTGCCCCTTTTTAATTTGACACTTTCTTTATCAGGAAAACCATATTCGAAGCTGTCCTTACAGTGAGAGGAGCCCTGTAACGGATACCTGCAATGCCTCTTCCAGCAGGGAAGACACAGTTTGGTTGTATGTGAATGTGAAACGATGATTTAACCAGAATAAACCAATATTCCTTTAAACAAAATCTGCGTTATAATTCTGTCCTTTCATAGCCGCATTATATAATCAATATTTCAAGTTCAGCGTGCAGTAAATGGTCATTGAAAACACGTAGAAGGTGTGAGGGTGCATGAGACATGCTAGTAGCCGGCGCTGTCGTGACCCTCCCTCCCTCACGCTCTCTTTCTATCATCTCCAGTAATTATTTGCATCCCCCAGGAGTGAGTTGTCAGGCAGCTGTATTGCCAGCCTTGACTGCAGGGAGATCGCTCTGTGTTCTCTTTTCTCCTGACACCATTTTCATATCTCTCTCTATCTTCCTCCCAGAAGAAGTGGCTTGATGCCAGGGCCTTAGGTAACACCTAGTAGACCCCCCCCTCTCTCTCTCTCTCTCTCTCTCTCTCTCTCTCTCTCGGCCTCTCTCTCTCGGCCTCTCTCGGCCTCTCTCTCTCGGCCTCTCTCTCTCTCTCTCTCTCGGCCTCTCTCTCTCTCTCTCTCTCGGCCTCTCTCTCTCGGCCTCTCTCTTTCTCTTCCCCTCAGCACTACTCTGTACCTGTTAAACACAGGATTAAAGTGCACTCGGCAGGGTGCAATTATACAGCAAGCGCTGTTACATCCAGAGTTAAACACAGGCTTCTCTCTCTGCTCGCTTGTCTGCTGCAGGCCGCTGCAGCCTGGAGGTAATTGTATTGCTGTCAGCCCTTGGTAGATGAGTTGCCAGCGTAATTGCTTTACGGTTTGACCTCTGGTTTTTCAAACAAGCGCCCTGGTCAAGGATCTGCACCGGGCAGATGAGGGATGAGAGGGCGGCTGGTGTATTCATGTGTTTCTGCTTTTTTTGTGCGTTTGTGGTTAGTGGAGGCAGGATAAATATGTTAGTCCTCTTAATACTTTGCGTTGCCCCCATGTCCTCTGTTATTCTTTACCGCGTCTTAAAGTGCAGTTCTCTGCCTCAGATTAAAACCAGCATCTGATTCAATTGAGTTGTTAGGTGTATTAAACGCACAGGGGTTTTTCTCGGTGACATTGGTACAGCAGCCCAGCGTGAGCACCACATACTGATACACGTGGTTCAGGGACAACAGCACACGACATGCAGCACAGCCACAGTGCCAGACGCTGCCACACATTACACTGTATTTATCTCTTGACACGTTTTTCTTAACTTGGTGTTTTCATTTTCTCCTGCTGCTCTTCTGCCCAAACAAACAGGTTCAGAAATTGTTAGCTTGTAATTTGTCGACGAAGAGCTCTTGAACGCTTGAATTAAAAGACAAAGCAATTTATCATGTCGGAATTGCTTTCTGAACTAAAAAAAAAATAAGCACGCATACAAAGTTTTTCATCGTCTTTCATCGAGGAAAGGTGTTCAAAACAGGGTCAGCGTTACGGTCTTTCTCCACGTAAACAATCTAGCATTAGATGATTGCGCAATGTCTCAGCCAGTCAGTTAACAGTTAGCAGCTAGCTCGTCAGTGGTCATTAGTGTGCAAATGAGCAACAGCTGGTGGATGGTGAGCAGTTGTTGGAATCTCCCAGTTAAACTTTTTCGCAGATCACGTGTTTCGAGTTTACCCCCTTAATGCAGCAATAGTGATTTTCCGGCCACTTTGGGGCAGTGGAACAAGCTGTAAGCACAACATTGACATGTCACCATATGAAGTTGTTGCCTAATTATGCATCCAGCTGACAAGGAGCAACATTAGCATTCATTTGGAGTCGTGTTTCCGGTCACCTGGTGAACGTAAGTCCAATTTCTGCTCTCCGTTTAGCTCTGTTTTGGTTCCCTCCTGGCTCTTTAGCTGCTAAATGCTCCACCATGCTAGCGAGCTGGTCGCAAACAGTGTCTGTCCACCTTTTGGTGCTGGGCAGATAGCGCACAATATGTTTGTCTGAGTATATTTAATTATTTTCTTTTACTGAAAACAGCCGCCTCTGTGTCTGAAAGCAAGGTTGACGAGAAAGTGGGCCGTGAAACCAAAGCAACAAACTTAAAGATGCTATAAAGCTCTGTAGAGAGGGGGGGCGGCAAAGTGTGACGATAACTCTCTACATGTGGTCATTTCATCCATTGTTAATATAAGAATGTTGAGTAGTGCCGCTTAAAAGCCCTGAATTTTATAATAAAGCAGTGAAGCAGCTCGTCTTGTTAGTCTGCGACTCTAACGTTAGCTCAGGCAGCTATAGAACTGCTAGCAGTATTATTAGGGGTCGTCGGCGAGATATGAAATCTTTCAGTTACGTCGTCAGCCGAGGCTTGCAGTTTTTCCAGTGTAATCATAAGTGAATAACAATTTAGCTTTCACTTTTTAATGTCATGATTATACTTGAAAACTATTGAGTAATGTGAAGTATACCATTAATGCGGTATCTCACTAAATGTGAGCTAATATGGCTAATAGTTTTCTTTACATAAAGCCTATTAATGTTGACTCAAGTTAAATAACCTTGGGAAGACATTAACATCAAGCAACTGAATCATTTTGTTTATTTTCATAGAAACAAGTTAATTGAGTTTATTCTTGCTACAAACCCTTTTTCATTACTGTGCACACCGCAAGTACAGGCGCGGAGTTAAATTTATAGACGATATTTGCATTTTAAATCACAGCATTGGTACGCAAAATCACAATTAGATGTTTTCCTCAAATTGTTCAGCCCTAGTTCGCGCCTCCAACTGCTCTTTTAATAAAAGAACAAGCACACGCTCAGGAGCACGGCCTTTGTCTGCGATTACGTGACACACAAAACACACACACACACTGAGGTGGCAAGGTGGACCACCTCAGGCAGTCGAGGGGTGGAGGTGGAGATGTGGGAGAAATGCCAGGCTGACAGCTGAGGAAGGGAGAGATAGAGGTGTGAGAGAGTCCAGAGTGTTAAGTGGACGTGTGGACTGGTATGTGGCTTTGTGTGTGTGTGTGTGTGACAGTATGAGACAACGGCGAAAAGAGAGAGCTTCATTGTATGTGTGTATTTGAGTGCTTTTTCACATTGTGTATTGCGTGGGAAAGATGAGGCCGCTGCTCTGTGTTTGTGGTGTGGATGGGTGTATCTAGTAGGAAGAGGAAGTGAAATGCAGTTTACACACACACTATCTCAAAGGAAAATATGACTTTTAAGCAAAATTCTGAGATAAGAGAAATCACAGTCTGGGTGCGTGTGTGTGTGTGTGTGAGGAAGCAAAAAAACATGATGTCAAAGAACTGCAAAGCGTTAATAAACTTGGGGCTGGTTGTTCCTGATGGAAGCACACTCACTGAAGGAGGTTTCTTTAAATACCACACATGAGTGTTTGTGCGTATGCAAACAGCACGTCAGGCTCATTCATTTAGCAAACAGTGTGATGGCATGAGTTCAGGGCTGACTCAGTGGTTTGGGAGCCCTCTGGGGTGGCTTTTAGCACCAACAGGAGCGCTTGTTTTTGTTGCCTCCGACATGATGCCTCATTCTCTCTGTGGCAGCTTGTTTTCCTCCCTGTCAAACCAAATCACCAGGATTTCTCTTTAGGTAATAGTCTGAATATTCAAACATTTAACATCCATTCAGATGACAGCTTGCTCCTCTTTTTAACAAGGAGTTTCCGAGGAAAATGATAATTACCTTTTAAAAACCACAACAGGGGGTGATAAATGATTCAACGACTCAACAATTCCTGTAGCTCGGAGAGTTAAACGGGCAATAGTACAAGTTTTTACTGCCCTGTCCATTTCTGTGTTCTACTGACCAGGGAGATTGCTCAGATTTATTGTTGTGTGTAGCAGACAAGTTGGTCTCTACTTTAAATTACACAGTGAAAACAGTGTTGTTTGTAAATGCACCAGTGTCTTTGGCAGTAAAGCAATAGAATGGACATGAGCATTTCAAGTGATTCTTCCATATAGGTGATGCTAATCAACCTTTGCTCATTCCTGTCAATGGTGCCTAGTAAAGCAGAGATAGCGTAGCAGTAATCTTTAAAGGCTTTTTAAATCTATCGTCCTGATGATAAAGTTTCAATTCACCCTGACATAACAGTAAATGAATAAAAATTAATTTCTGGGCTTTCTTGTTGGATGACATGGCGTCACTGTAAAACAAGAAGACTTGTGCAGTGCAAGAAGGTGTTTGCTTTAAGATAGATTTAGTTATTTCACAAGACAAATCACTTTCAACTTTTAAGGGAAGTTTCTCTGAGAGGGTTCCTCTCAGGAACACCGTGATCACATTCGCACAGTTACACACATTGTCAACAGGAAGCTGCCCAGTACAACCACAGTCGGAATCTACTGGTCGCTGAGCAGATCCACTGGAGTGGTTGGGGTTAAGGGCCTTGCTCAAGGGCACCTCAGTGGTGGTAATGAGGGAGGGGCAAGCGCTGCTTTTTACAAGTTGTGAACACAACATTGACATAGCTAACAGTTGCTTTAAGGAGCAACATAAGCATTAATTTCAAGGAAGGGTGTTCAACTACAATTGCTTGAGGTCCATTAAATGAACCCTCCTCACTGGCCGAGGTCCGGACAATTATATATCTAAAAACATTCATTTATGTTTTTCGCAAGACTAAAGAAATTGGTGTGGTTAACATTTTTTCTTTATTGAACCAAATATAATGTGTTCTCATAAACATGTCTTTTTCATATTGTTAAAGCAAACATAAGTAATCCTTCACAAAATTGATCTTATTTTGATGTTGTTCTGTTAAGCCCTTTTAAGATGCTTTGGTACAAAATATCTAAATTCAACCAGTAACCATGTCTGACAAATATATGATGAATGAAAAATGTCTTCATCTGTAAATCTGCACTGAAAATACAGTCATTTCAACATTACTAGCAACTAAAGTGTTTTTTTTCTGCTGAACTGAGACAACCAATGAACACAAACCCCCCTGGTTAAAAGATGAAATCTCATTACACGTTTTATGTTCATTCACATGTATAGTCCCTACTTAGATGTATCTAATCTTGAACACTGCTCTCTTCTGTGCTTCAAATTGCACTGGTAAAATATCATTAGCAATATCATTCAGAAACACAAACAGGAAAAGATAAAGTGCCACGAGTGTCGGGGGAAAATGAAAAACTGCAAGAAACATTTTATCTCCTAATTTTAACTGTTCCTTTAAGTCCAGAAAAATGTAAATGACCTCTAATGAAATTCAAATAACATTTCGAAAGGCTGAACTGAGTTGAACTTAAAGATGGAAGCATACAAATTCCTGGTTCCAAAAAAAAAAAAAAGAATTTCATCTTTCATTCATCTTAATTTTGCATACATTGTCTGAACTTCAGTGGGAGAAATTGGCTCTGGCCTTTCCAGCTAACACTTTGAATCTTAGGAGGAATGGGGTCAGTGCAGTCCTCAAACTGGAATGTAAATGGTCATTTGTCATTCTTGACCTGTATTTGCTTTTGATAATGATAGGTGTTGAGAATGCTGACTCACAGCTATACGTTGAACCCAACATGCTCAAGAACTCTGTATCCAGAAGGTGGCAGGGTCGCAACCTCCACACTGCTCCTTTAATGCCACATTTGCTTTAAGATGACCAAGCTCCATTTTTATCTGCCCACTTGTATAACTGTTTTGCCTCCTGTGAAAAAGCAATTACATTTTTTTTTTTTTTAAATCAGAAATGGATTCTGAATGAAAAGGAGAAGGGTGAAGTTCACAAAACGATCTCTGAAGTTTCCAATCGGTTGCTGTATGAGCTCCACATGAGAGGAAGCATCTCTCTCACTGATTTGTTTCAGTGAAGGTAAATGTGTGCAGTCCTCTTTGAGATCCTCTCTGAAAATGTCCAGCTTCCTTTGGAAAGATTGGACAGCTGCTACCAAATCACAGAGTAGTTCTTGCCTTGTAGTTTTAAGTTGAGGGCATTTAGGTGTGAAGTTATGTCAACAAGGAAGGCTATAATATTCATTTTCCTCTCATCTTCAAAGAACTGAGAAAACCACCTAGCCTTGTGGTTCTTTAGTTGTACCAGGAACATTTTTATTTCATTTCTAATTGCCCAGACACGTGCTAGCACCCTTCCATTGCTCAGCCATCTAACATTGCAGTGAAGCAGTAGGTCATTTGCATTGGCATCCCCTTCTGTCAAGAATTCTCGAAGGCGGCGATGCTGAAGTGAGGAGGATGCCCCGAGAAGGTTAATCAGTTTCATTACTGTATCCATAAATTCTGCATACTCTTCTGGCAGATTGGAGCACAGAACAGACTGGTGGATAATACAGTGATATGAGCAGAGGTCTGGATTTTCCTCTTTCGTCCCAGCCACAGCCCCTTTTTCTTTTGCTATCATGGAGGGTGCTCCATCAGTGGTCATGGACACATGTTTCAGGCTGATCCCTCTTTATGCGAACATCCCTTTTATTGCCAGGTATGTGTCTTCTCCTCTTGTGTGTGTTGTAAGCGCTGTGACACCTAAGAAGCCCTCAATGAAATCTTTCTTCTCTGCATGGTAAAATCTGATGTATACCACAAGCTGAGCATTGTCATTAATATCCGTCGATTCATCAACTGCCAAAGCTACGCGAGGCGGAGTCTGAATAGCAGCATTAAGTTGTGACTGCACATCCTCTGCTAACATTTCAACTCTTCTTGTGGCTATTACAGCTGAAAGCGGGGTTTGTTTGATGTTTTTCTTTCAGTTCATTTCTTTCTTTTCCATCTTAAAGTGTTTCACACGCAGCCTCTGTGCAATCCTTCACTATTTCCCCATCTGTCAACGGCTTGTTATGTTTGCCTAAAATCCACTGTATTCTCAGTGAACACTCATGTGCTCGCTGCTGGGCGGTGAGCGAGTGAGAGAGGACCTGTGTAGCTCGCTCATACTGGGCTTTGAGATCATTTATTTTCTGCGCCCTTACCTCGAACTGCTGAGGATAAGTGTCTTCAAAGTGTCTATGTTTAGCTTCGTGATGGCGTTTAATATTTCCACTATTGACAACCGCAACAGGCTCGGAGCAAATGAGACACACAGGCCTCGTACAGGATGCAGGAAGAATAATTTTCCACCCATTCAGCATCAACTTTCCTAATTTTTGAAAATGCCATTGTTTTTGCATGCCGCTTTCTTTTCTGGCTCTTGACTGCATGCGTGACTCTGCGTCTGAACGTAACAACAGTGAGCATAGTAACATAACCGTCGTCGCAACCGTGGCGACATAGGATCCAAACGGTTCTACTAAGGTACCTGATATAAATGTGATTTTAAATTTTTTTTTAATGAATTTATTTCATTGCGTCTAATGGCTTCGTGGTCCAGATGGACGCATCTCGCGGTCCGGATTCAGACCGGAGTCCGCTAGTTGGCGACCCCGGATTTAGAGTCATGTCTCTGGCCACCTGGTGAATGTTTGCCTGATGTTAGACAGAATTGTCAACTCGTTAAACTCCATTTCCATCTTCATTCTGACATTGCCTCCACTCTAACCAATTTCTGTGAGGGAGGGGGATTTGATTTTCCATAACCACCAGAGAGGTGTACACGTGTAGGCTATGAATATATGGAACTCTAAAAAAAAAACAACTGTTTTTTATGTTATCATATTTGAATATGAATTTAATTATCTGTTACATTTTATGTGTGTAGCATGAAGGAACGACAAACCTTTATTTCATTATATAACCTTGCATTGTAAAATGATAAATTACCATGTACCTTGTCTGCGGGTGCACAGTACAACAGAACATGCTACTTACTACATGGTATGCCCTAGAAAGACTCACAGTTTGGTTACGTTTAGGCACCGAAACCACTTGGTTAGGGTTAGTCAAATACAATATAAGTACTTTAATCCAGGCAAAGTGAATGTGAGTCCAATATTGACTCTTTATTGATCTGTTTTTGGCCTCTACCAACTCCTGAGGAAAACATGTGGCTCTTTAGCTGTTTAATGCTTCACTATTTTTCACCAGCTAGTCATTAACTGTCTGTCTGCCGTTTGGTGCTGACCAGCTAGTGAACAGTGGGTGAACAACTGTATACTACAGCTGAAACCATATCTCACCCTCTGCTGCTTTAATTTAAATTTTCTTTTTTTTATCAGGCATGTTTTGAGTACCCCCACTTTATGAAAGCTCAAAACTACATTGCTGAAATTCCCGTTTAACACATTCACATATACAGAAATAGCGTGACATTAATTGTTGCAGGTTGAGGTCTCATGATTTCCATTACAGGAACTGAACAGCCATACCTGAGACTTTCCGCGACCTTTTGAGATTTCGTGATTCTTAGCATACATTTCCAAAAGCAAGACAGACTTTGTGTCTAAGACACCAGCGTTTGGTGGGACATGGAAGAATGCAACTCAACAGTTAATTTTAACGCTTAAGACTTTATCAGCGGATTCAAGAGTTGAATCCATCAGTCTCCAGGTCACAATACTGGCTCTTTAACCTACAACCATGAACTTTGAAATATTGACAAGTTTCATAATGGGTCAGTTTAGAGTTACAAGGATGTGCATGATGTTCACTGTATTATTCATACCGGAAACATACCACACATCTTTTCAGATCTTCACAATGTTCCTTGAGGACGGATGTAGTCTTTCCACTTGAATTTGAGCAATTTTCATGTTTTTACTTCAATCTTGAGGTCTACGTAGGTTCAGGAAGATTCATCCTCATGAGGCCTAGTAAAGAATTCAAAGAATATGTTTGGTTATTATGTTGAAAAAAGGGTATTATGTTTTTGAGATAGGTGTTACTCTGACTGCAGCGATATGAGACTGAAGGCAGATCTGAGGTTTCTCCTCTTCTGTCAGTCGTTTCTTTGCTGGGATTCCTCTGCTCTGTTAGCCTCCTGCTGTGTGAACAAAGTCAACCCCTCACACCGGTTCAGCTCGCTGCAGAACGCACGCAATTCGGTCGACGTTCTTCTGAATTAGTCAGCGGTGGGAAGGAAACGTGTTTTTGTAATTTGTGTTTTGATTTGGCTTTGTAGTAAAAAGACAGAGAGACTGGCTGTCAAAGTGTGAGCATTCAGTAAGGCAGACAGAAAAACGTGTTTGTTAATATTCAAAAGCTTGCCGTTTTTTGCTATTGAAGATGCTTGCCATTAACGTCCCTGGTGTGTTTTTAGCAGTTTTACCCATGAAAAACATATTCAACAGTTGGTATGGAAATATGTTGAGCTGATTTGTTGACAGTGTGAGACCAACATTACACATTTATAGGAGTTTATTTGTTTTTCTGCTCCACCAATGGGAATAGCTGTTGCCAAGGCAACACTTCCTCTCTCTGGAGAGTGTGAGAAATGGAGAATTCCGAGGAATGACACCTGGCTGTATTTTGGGGCTGTAGTGTGTGGGCAGAGCAGCAGAAAGCAGGGAGCTTCCGGTGACAATGGGTGGGAGGTTCACAGGACATATTGGCCTATGTAGCGCCTTCCTGTCAGAGAATCTACTTGCCTGTGGGAGGCTGTAATCTCTATCTGGTGGCACCTTATCCCTTTACTTTAAACCTCAAGAATCAGACATTTAGCATCTTTTAGCATTTCTTTGTTGGTGTTTGTCATGGCCATCAATTGTCCAGTAAAACTGCTTGTGTTGTAAAAAATCTGTCTGCTTTTTGCATTAGCAGTTACAAATGGGTAATTTAGTCAGACACCTCACAAACTGGGAAAAATAAAATATATATATATATGTGTATACTTGATATACTTTGTATATATATTTTTTTTCATTGAAAGTAAATGCAAGTGCTGAAGTTGGCCTGATACCCTGAGAGCACCAGAGCAGAAGCTATCAGAGATTAATACACCCAGCTGCGGGGAACCATAAAGAAAGAGATTCTGGGAAGGCAGTCGAATGAGAGTCGCAGCAGCAGCAAAGTGATCGGCAGTAGAGAGTGAGCAAGTGAGTTTGACACTGAAATAAACTGGTGGCGTCGAACACGTCAGCCGATACGGTCAGAAACAATATGCATGTTGTCTAAAGTAATGTTAACACTAGTTTTGCACAATAACGATTATTTTTCGAGTCATCTAATGATTATTTCTTTGATTAATCTGACTAATTAATCGATTATTCTAAAGATTTTTTTTAAATTCTAGATTAATATAACAATTAATTTACCCAAAATATAAAAAACTTTATATTACATTAATATTTCATTATTTTATTTAATAATTTTAAACAAAATATGTATGCGGGGCATTATTCTGCAACATATTGAAAATATTATAATATTTCAAAGAATAAATTAATATATTACCCTATTTCTAGTAGGTTATTTCTTGTTACCATTTTAATTCTACACCTTATTTAGTGTTTACTCCGAAACTGCATTAATCTGCTCACCTTGCCTTTGCCTTCAGTTCTCTTTTCCACACACACCCCTACACCACTGGTCTCTGCACACACACACACACACACGGGCTCTCCCCGCCTGCCTCTTTCTGTTTCTCTCTCCCCGTATGTGCACTCTTTTATAAAATCGCCCAGAAAAACACAAATCCAATTTTGGATTTTTTTCAACCGCGATTCCGTTTTCACAGCAGCGGGTGAGCGTCCTGTTGAGGAGGCTTGTTGGTAATGACGTCGCCTATCGAATCGATCAAAACCAACGTGGCACCGAATGGCATCGGCACCAACCCAGTGCACCTTCAAGCTTTTACAAAACAACGGCATAAGTAGGCCCACATAAACAGGAGACTCTGTGTGTTTCTCTGCAGAGCATGTGCGACTGTCAGTAGCCATGGGAGGGATAGTACGAGGGGAGATTGTAGGCGAGGTTTTAATCCTGTTTGTTGTCCGGGGGAATCCATGCTTTGACGGGTTGCAGCCATACTTCATTGCAACGCGCCAATGTATTTCTGTAATCAATGACATCGATTATGTCGCCGAATCATCCCAGCCCTAGTTAACACCATTAAACTGCTCTCCACAAGTAAAATGTTTCAAAAGTTAAGGAATTAACTTTGTTGTTGCCTTAATTTACTGCAGATATTGAACAAATTATGTTTCCTCCGAAAAACACTGACACCACCAACATAAGGAGTACATTATTTATTAGAATTCTCTGTGTGAAATCCTAAATAACAATACAATACAAAATCTCTTTAGAAAATAAATCCAAACATTGCATAGGCAATAGTACATCAACATAATAAAATTACACAAAATGTATTAGTAGTAACAGTGAATACTTTGAGTAGTTAGTACTCTTGAAGTAAATATAATGTTAAAGTAATGTAAAATGTACTACAAGTACAGTGAAAAAAGATGCATAGTGTGGACAATAGATACAATATGAACTGTAAGCCTCTGGTGACAGTTATAAATGGCTGAGACAATATTTACAGCACACGTTATCCCTTCAATGAAGAAGTCACATTCCGTATGAACACATACTGTCTGTGGAAATGTGAAGGAATCCGAATCAGACTTCACCTGTCTTCCTTTATTCCTGTAATGTGGAGTGTGTGTCTCTGCGCTCTTATTTCCCGGGTTTTTGTTGCAGCTATTAAACTGATTTAAAGCTGGTGTTTATTGTTGTGCTGCACCGCCCTGTTATCGCTGCATTCCCCCCATTCTTCTCCCCTCAGCAGCCACCGGCCAGATGGAGCTAATTCAGCCCTCGCACATGTGAGCAACACAAACACTCAGTCACACAAACACACTCATAGCAACATGCACAATTTGGGATTTACTGAGCTTCACTGACACATACTCTGACTGCAATATACTTTGCTATACTTGAAATAGCTTTTAGCACACATTGACAAATGTGTACCCGAAGGACAGTTTAAAGCAACATATACAAAAACAGGATAATTTGGCATGCACGTAAACAGCACACACAGCTGTTAAACTTAAGATGCATACACTCATATTCCATTTATTCATTCATTCACACGTGCACGTACTTCAAAGGTTTATAAACATGAATGTACAGTACAGGTTTACACACACACCCACACACACCTACAAACAAGCAGCAGGTTACGCAGCCGTAAGAACACTTAAAGGGTCACAAAGGCTGCAGTTTCGTTCCACTAGCCAAAAAATACAATCATGTGTGTAGAGAGCAATTTTGAGTGCAACTAAGTTCAATTAATGTCTAACAAAATACTACCTGAAAATTATAACGGCCTCTTTCAGTTGCAACTGTTTAAGCAGTAAAAGGTTTGTCACCTGTAGCTTTGTCTTTAAAGCTGCTTTGAGTGGTAAAGCAGAACTGGCAACTCTAATGTCGCTACAAAATCTGTAAATGTTCTACGCATGAGACTCATTGCCTGATGGCAGATGATAGCTTCTTCATGGACGTTTGCACAGGAATATATGTTATAATCTTAGGGGAAATTTCTGAAAGCTATGATGTACAATCATGATGAAGTCGGGATTAATATTTCAAATAAGTAAAAAAAGAGTTGTAATGTAGCACCTAAAATATTTTCACTTTAACAGGTACATGTTTTATATTTTTACTTTGTTGAGCATCAATATAGCCAATATAGTGCAGACACTAGACATTGACATCAAACTGTAATAATCAGTCATAGTCTTCGTTTATTCCTTTTTTTTCATCTTACTATGAAACTGACAAATAGTAGGAGTGGAGGAGGGATTAGTTGAGAGATGTAAAACCACTGGGAAGGGTTGCTGTACTTCAGACTGACTCATGCCATGTACAAAAGTGTTTATGAAATGTATTCATATTTTGAAGGTGCCAGATTGCTGGCAGGAAACTAGATTACATACATTTTGTATATACATATAAGTGCCTTGAATAGCAATCAGCGTGTGCTAAAATGAGTTTACTTGGCAATTTTGTCTTTGAGGCTTTCAGTATTTGTGTTTACTGTACATGAGCTCCATCCAATCAAGAACAAATTGAGGATGTCATTTTGTATCCTGAATGGCATCAGGTGGAGGGTCTTTTATTGGCAGCAATGTTTGGAGTAAAGCATTAACTCAAATCTCACTAAGCATGCGAGTGTTTAGTGAGATTCAATATGAGAATTGTTATGACAAACCAAAGTCTACAGAAAACATCATGTCGCAGGTTTCCGACAAGTCATTTGCGTTCACGTTGATGCGTTTACCCACAAATCATCCTAAATTAGTCCCACATGATTCCAATTCAGCATTACTGTATGTGCACTGCTGCAAAACAGAGAAAGCAAGCGCAGCAATGAAGTGAACAACAGTGTGTGAAGCCGAACGAGAAGGAAGTGTGGGAGGAGGCCTGCTCGCAGGTTGGCTCCTGTTAGCTGGACGAGTGCAGCAGCAAGCTGACCTGCCAGGGATTAACACATCACGTCTCCTGTTCATTCGCCTCCACTCCCATAACACGCTGCACACAGAAACACCCCCCCCCCCCCCAAAAAAACTAGCTTACAATCACAAAGGATTAGGCCTTTTAACCGTGAAGTCAAATGAACAGGAAAAATACACCACACTGATTAACAAAAGGTGAAAAGGATGCAGTTAATTTAATCCGTGTGCTAGCAAATTATGCATCATTGATCACTGTAGAAATGTGTGCTTTCTCTTGTTCATAGCCTGATAAGCCTCTTGGCACACAATGCGCTCTCTTTTGTCTCTTCAAGGCAATAACCTTGTGATTATATGCTTTGAGAGAAACAGGGAGGCTTGGTAAATGAGTGTATGCTTTAAGTTAATCAAAGGTGTGTTTGATGTGGCTGACAGCAGCATTAGATGGAAGGTGAATGCTCTGCTGTCTCTGTGGAGCTTCACTTGCACGACACTATAAAAGCCAGCGAGCGCTGCATGATTAAATCAATCCAGTCTAAATCATGACAAGTCAGAGTGATTTATCTGACATGCCAAGAGCCGCGGTAATGCGTACAGAATCAGTCCAACAACTGAACCATAAATCTACAAAACCACACCTCAACCAGCTTAAAAGGACCTAAATGCTGCTGAAGTGGTGCAACAAATGACTCGGCTCTGCTGCTTTTATATCACATGAAAAGATGAAAGAGGTGAACTTACTATTTTAATATTAACCTCTTTGAATAGCTTTTACATCAGGTTATTTTCGAGTAACCCTGTTCATGAGATGAATCACTCATCTCTATAAACTCAAAAATACAGTTAATCTCAGATGGTTCAGATGGTAAAGGCTTGCTGGAAATGAGCTTTTGGATATAAACGCTTTTACTCCAACCTCCTGAAATTAGAATTTCACCCACTAGAATATGCTGCAGTTATACAAGCACTTTCATGGCTGAGAAATGTGATACTGATCAGCAAGTCAAACTTTGTAAAATGTACTGCATTGGGTCATCATTGTGTCATGGCAAATTAAATCATTATATGAAACAATGCAGGAAATTGCATTTCTAAAGCCTAGAACATTTTTTAAATTCTTCCCTGTAACCCTTGCGATGTTTGAAAATTACTATTTTGAAGCAGAATGTTGAGGCAGGACATTAGTGATGGATCAATCATATAGTAAGTGTTAAATCAGTTATGGGGAGTTTGATTTGATGAAGCAGGTGGGATTATAAAAAGACTTTGATGACTTTATTGTTTGATTTTTGTTTTAGTTTTAGCCTTTAGTACAGCGTGAGGTCACTATTGAAGAGGAAATAATTCAAATGCCTATTTCATCGGTTTTTTAAAGGCATTGTGTGTATTCTTGATGTCCAATCAACATGTTGCGTGCATTTCATTCCACATAAAGCATTTTTAAACAATATATTATGCATTGTATATATCCATGTTTGCTAGCTTGCAGTCTTCTTCTACACTGTCTTTGTTGGCACATCGCTGCGTTTGTGGGCGCGCTGCCACCACCAACTGTCGCTCAGCGGAATAGCGTGAAACCAACAGCAGGATGTGAATAGGCAATAGTACATCAACATTGCCTGTTCGTGCCTGATACCAACAAAACCAGGACCCCCTTTCAAAACCATTGCTCCACAGGGTACCTTTAATGCACACTGTAAGACGGACATTCGAAGCATCAACACAGAATTACACCTAGAAGATCAGCTGGTAACTCCTGCATTGTCACCCTGAAATTAAACCAAGTTCATAGCAGAAGTTGGGAAACCATGTCACGCTGTCTTAACATGCCATTTAACACCTCTAGTTTGCCTGCTTCCATTTAGGCCTAAATAGTCCCAGGAACTAACCTCAGGAACGCAATTAGGAACTCATCCGAAGTCCGGTTGTTTCCTATAGTTGTATGACAGTAGATTCAGTCCCTTTTTTCCAGAGATATTCAGGCTTTGCTCTTGTAGCACTTGATGCAACTTCAGTGACACTTGCAATGCAATTTTGAGGTATTTAATTGACAGTTTTGCTACAGCTTTGTTGGACAGTAGATAGTTTTACAGTGGTGAATTTTTAAGAGGGCCCTGTAATCTCTTTGTGGCAGTGCTTAATGTCGAGGGAGGTTTACCCTGCAGAGCTCTTTGTGTCTAAATAATTACTGGCCTCAGAAAGAAGAGAGTGCAGTGGAGAAAGTATGATGCATTAGACACCACCATCTCTATTTATTTCCCTCTCTCTTAACACACCCTGTCTATTTTTCTGCACTCCAGGCTCCATTTGTGAGACTCCTTTGCCTTCTGGTTTATGCATGCCTCATGAAGACCCCCTTACCCTTTGCAAGCAACTTCAGGGTTGCTGACATTCCTCTGTGCAGAATGCATAAACCCTCCTTTGGGAGCTGAATGTTCTTCCACGGTGGATCTCAAGGCCCCAGCATAACCACGTAAAGCCATGCACTTTATTGTTGCAGGCATGGAAACCTGTGTCGGATTTTATGCACTCATACCAACACACACATGCACACTCACACACACTCCAGTCCCCATGCAGCCTGGAACAGCAACAAAGCTCTCCCGTACTGTTGCCAGGGTAACGTGGTCGGGTCAAACCAGTCGAGCGGTCTCTCCTGAGCACCCCCCCCCCCCCCCTCCCCCTCTCCTTTACACCTCTCGATGTGTATAAGAGAAAGAGCTAATTCAGCCCCCCCCCCTGTGAGCAACACAAACACACAGTCACACAAACA
>CM022476.1:24628515-24683205 GCA_011952105.1 Coreoperca whiteheadi
GTCCCCCGCTCCCCGCTGCCGCCTCCACTCAATTGCAATCTCGGTTTCTGTTTCTCTGTCCATCCTTACACTCTCCTCTTTCCCTCTTCCCTGAGTTCCCCCCCGGCTCATAGCTTCATAAGCCACTTCTTCTCCACTTTTAGGTCACTGTCACGTTTCTGCCCCAGGCTGAACAGGGTAAAATGAGTATGATGCAGCACTCCGAACCACTTGGTCTAATTAAGGATTGTAGAAAAGAATAGTAATTTTCTTAATTTTGGACCAAAAAATGAAGAGCCACCTGGAAAAACATAAAGACTGGTTGAAAGTTATGTTTTTTGATCATGCAGGTTGCAGCAGCATTGAGGGTTAAAAGATAGCATCATGCATTTCCCATTTAAAGGATCTAATCCTTAACTAAATGTGGACTGAATACACTAATGCCATTTTTACTGGCAGCAACACATTTACTTTGGAATTATTTGCATCAGTATTTCACTCTTTTCATTTATAAATGGGTTTTTAATAATACAGAGTGTTATAAGGCTGCTCCATTATGTGTAGAAATAATTTAGTAACCATTTTATAAAAGAAAACTCCCACTTCAGTCCTTTGGCATATGGAAATTATATCATAACTAAGCCGTTGCTGGCAGACACACAGTGATGGATTACCCTTCGTCTCTTGCAGCTATTATAGATCTACTGTTAGAGTCGTGAACTGTGAATAAATGGAAATGACACAGACAATTCTGTTTATTACTGATAGAGCACAGCAGACATGAGACAGCAAGGAGTGCAGGTGCAAATGTGCTAAACAATGTCTAATTGCTTTGTAGTGCTTGAGCTTGGATATTAGTTAACAGTAGCTACAATCCTGGCACATACAAAATAAATTGAGAAGCATGACACACATTTTACACCTAGACCCACAACCGTTTCACTTAGTGGTCTGTGTTGCATTTTGTGTCTTAAACTTGTATGAACATGCCACCAGTCTTTTGTCTTGAGATTTAAACATGGAGTCACAGAAGGATAGCAAAGAGATGTGTACTGTAGGGGTGGCTTCTCATGTTATTTTCGAAGACATATCTAAAACTTAAACATGAGAGAGGAATAAAAGGTGTTTAACAAAGCCCATCGCCTAAGTTAGCCCATATCAAAGCGTTTTAGTGGTAATGTTATGCAAGTGCCTTAACCCACACACATGTTCAAATTTCAAACATAATACTGTTGCTGCAAAGGAACTTTTATGCTGATGTTGAATGGAGCTTGCATGAGTAATGTGTGACACACAGGGACGGGTATTGAGTCACAGGGACTCTAGGTTCTTTGAGGAGTTTGCATTGAAGTCTCAGTAACATACTACTCTTTTAGAGTCACAGCTTCTCTCCATGCCACCCTAGAGGCTCCACTACAACCTTTAAACCACTATAAACAAGTCACAAATGTGACTTTTGAACAGCTGTTTTTTATACATTTACCCCCGGGGCCATGCACAACTAACTGCTGTGCTTTATTAGACAGTGTAAAATTTTGGGGGGGAAACAGGGAGAGAGAGAGTGGTAACATGAGTGAAAGGTCACATTATTCAAATGAATTTGAACTTGTTGTACTTGCTTGACTGGATGTTGTACTGAGATGCTGGGATGACCCAGAGATGCCTTTTTAAGAAAACCTTTTTAACCATATTTCAGCTTATTTATTTGACACAAATTTCACAATGAAAAGACGTGAAAAATAGTGGCGGATATCGAGTGCCGGGATTTAACAACCAATACGCGTTTCAAGCCTATTTGGACCATTAAGTCAACATAAAAGTGCTCGTTTACAGAATTTTACCCTGACCATTTAAGAGTCTACAACGAAGGACTACATTGGCTTATTGGTGACTTAATAAGCTTGATTTGATTTGCGATTAGAGGTTTGGCACCACAATTTACTCCAACCCCAGCAGACCGATAGATCTGTCCTGTCTGCATATCAAGAGCTTGACTTTGATAGATATATATATATAATATCCTGATTATAATTGGAAATAGAAACAGAAAAGGGACAAAAGAACCCAGTGAGCATTAGTTGGTAAAAAGATATGTAGCAATAGTCAAAGCTAAAACTGTGCTACATTTGGTTGAAATGTAAGTCAAATGATACTCACTGAATTGTCATGAGCAAACAACGAATGACAATGGCAGATGAAAGTAAAATTTATTCCAATTTGGTATTACTACAATCTTTAGATAATGCTAATCTCCTATGATTGCTGTGTGCAAAGGCCTTAGCTTGCACACTATCTTCCAAACAAACAAAGATGATGTCAATCCTCTTTTCAGATATTAGATACAATTCAAGATGAACGTGTCAAACTGTCAAATAATGCTAATAAAAAATTTCTGCAAGTTGATGCTTAATTGATCACATCACTTGCTGTCGGTTTGTTGACAAAGGCATGTTTCTATTAATAACCATGGAGACATTTCAAATTGGAATTCATTTCCCTGACGTGATGTTTATTGATGGACGTTTCTACTGCAGCTTCTGCTCTGCCTGAAAGAAGGAAACCCTGGTCTTGTTCTAAGCATCCTTTTGTTGTCAGACTTTAGCTGCTTTGTCCTTGTAACAGCTCTTTATAGATAGCTCTCCAGGTAATGAATTGCATGACAAGTGGCCTGCTAATACCGTCTGGTCCCTCATGAGAAATTAATGTTGCCTTGTGAAGTGAGCAGAGCTGCTTTGAGCTGATGTGTGATGACATTAAATCCTTTTGTCAAAGAGGTGTCGGCCCGTGAGCTGGGTTAGCTTGGCAACCTTTTTCACCTTTTTCAGTATCACAAAGGAACACCACTGCTCTTGTAAGTTTGTCTTCTAGTTTTTCTGAACAAAGGATAGATTGTTAAATTCAGTGTTGTCATTACGAGCAACATTTTCACTATTCTGAGCTTCGTACAAGGGCCATAAATGGTCTGGAATACCGTTAATACCATTAATACTAATAGGTAGGGTATGCAATTCTAATCCAATACACGTCTTTTTGTCAAATTCAGTGAATATCTTCTCAAGGTTTGCTACGTGTATGTTCAGTGTGCATGCTGAAAACAACTCCGGAGTTTGTGCTCAGCCCTGGCTCTGTAAATGGGGAAAAAAACAAAGTGGCTCAGACCAAGTCACTCAACACTATTCCAGCCATGATTTGTGTGTCAGGTAACATTAAATGACTTGCCCGTAGACATTAAGCGTAGTTTCTTTGCCAAGATATGCTGTTGTTGTGCTGTTAGCTATAGTGGCAGGAAAGTTGTGAGTATCGCTGTCTGGAGCTGGTTTGAAACCATCTCATCCTCTCTGCATGTTAGCTTCGCAGCAACATCTGTGGGGACAGTTTGCTAACCCACAACCTAGCTAATGTTAGTTATATTACTTGCTTATTCGTCATGGTATTGGATTTCTCCAGAATCGCATACCCCACCTTTAAGGCTTAACTTTAACTTTTAGAGGTCTTAATGTTTTAGTCTGCACTGTTTGCTATGGTTTTAAACGAGGCCAGTTACATATAGTAGATCTATATTCTGATTGAGTCTACTGTGTTAATTGTACTGTACTGCACTAATTGCACAGCATGGTTTTTCCTTTCACAATGCAAAATCTATCTTCACGCCGTCAGCGAGGGTCGTACCCAGTCTTAAAAAGTGTTCAGAATCAGAAATACTTTATTAAAGAGTTTCCCCTCGGGAGAAATTAAGGTAATATTTTCCTCTAAACTGTAGAGAAGAAAATCCCATAACTAGAATCACTCCATGTATTTCCAAACCTCTTCTCCAAGGAGCCTGGGAATTGTACCAGCAAGTAAGAAAAGAAACAATTCAGCTACAAACATGTTCAGTGTAGCACAAAATTATTTATCCAAAGACTCCTGGACTAAAACCTTGTAATCAAGGTGTTTGTGTTTGTCATGGAAACCTTCCTCCTTTCCATCGCCAGTTTTTTGAAGTGCCTGACACATGAACACCTTTTGTCACGGAAGGTGTCATTCATTAGCAGTTATGGGACTAATGCTCTAGCCATCTGCTAACCTCCCACCCTTGGAGCCAATAATTTGATTATTCATATGGAGCGCTGAGCTGACTGCAGTCGGGCCGGGTGCTGCTGGCTGTGAACAGATGTTGAAACGTGAACTAGCAGCCCTTGGCCTTGAACTTCATGCCGCTTCAAGCAGCGGTGTGTCATCCTCTGCCGTTCAGACACACAGTGATCTCCATCGACAGGCTTTACCAAGCAGCAGCAAGTCACCAGCTCCACTCAGGCCTGATGAGATCTGGAAATACGAGGCAGGAGAAGCCCAGGACAAGGATACAATTCAATCACTCCACACAGATGCAGGCAGGCTGGCCGCAGTGTGTTCTACCAACCTGTTCTGGCAGATGTACATGTGCCTTAAATTGTGTGCCTGTTCTCAACTCAAGGCAGTGGCTGCCAGTCATATTATCAACACTTACAAAATAGAAAGAATGTTTCAAAGTGTGAGCTATAATTCTTAAACATACAATATATGAAAACATTCAGCTTTAGTTTTCCTGCCAAGGCCGTGGCATAAGTTTAAAGTGGTGTAGCGGTGTTCTGGCAACTCAAACACAGACTGTGTGTGTCATGTCGTTTGTTGTACATTGAAATTGATTGTACTTGGCAATTTAGATTCAGCGACCCCAATGCAAAACAATTCTGCTGTTGATCATGTGTAGTGGGCCTAAAACTGGATTTGAATTACATTAAACGACACTTTGACTGGTGTTAGACATCAGGATTTGTTTGCTTTTTCAGGCACTTTAATATTATTTAGTACCAAGTTGGCTATATCACTACTTTCAGGAATCATTATTACAACAGGGATGTAGACTTCAACTGCATTTACAAGTCAGAAACTGGTAATTATGGTAACTCCAATATAACATGAGCACTGCATAAGCACACATGGTGTGTCTTAGCGCTGGGAATTATGGGCACAGTATGCTAACATGCTATCTTGGTGCTTGAAATCATTATAATATTATTTTTTTTTTGTGTGCACTACACTGACAAGAAATGCCAGACTTGAACACCAGCTCAGTGCGTCACATGAGCTGAAATAGAGCAAGTTTTAATAGTCCATATACAACATGATGCCAAGCTTGTCTGTCTGTGAAATACTGGTCAGGGGGTGAACTGGGGGAGGGGGGCAAAGAAAAACCACTGAGTAAGATCATAGGCAATTACCAATGATGTTAGAATTCCAATAAACAAAAACACCAATTCCATACAGGCCGTAACCGAAGCATGAAAGGAATGATTAGTTAAAGGGGGAAATTGCTTGGTCATAGTGTAAATGTGGAGCGACTGTATTTTCTCCAGTGTGTGTTAAAGCAACACTTCATATCATAAGCTCATTATATCTGAGCCATAAAGTGATTATGGGCTCCAGTAAGGCATTGTTCTGCTGTTGACAGGATTAAAAATGACTTTAGAGAGAGAGAGAGAGTGAGCATCGCCGCTCTCTGCTCGTGTTTGTTTGCTTTGTCTAAGCCAGCAGTGAAAGGGGCCGCGCGCTTGACTGTTTGCCAGCTGCGGCACACCCTCCCACTATTCTTTTACACATTCATCTCCCGCCACTTTGTCTATCCATCCAGATATCTGTCTGCTTTGTTCTTGTTCGAAGGCAGCGTGAAGTGTCGTTTTTCTTAGACTTGTCATCACCTGGTGTACAATTGTTTCAAGGATTTCCTTAAAATCTGTGCGACACTGAAGGCAGTAAATCTCTCTTGTCGGTGTGGCATTATCTCATATCTGTGTCACTTGGTGTGAGTTCAGAATTTCTATGGAAAGTAAAATGTGGCTTTTTAAAAAATGAAATCGTAATGGCTGCGTCCAACAGTTTATTGGACATCCTCTAACACTGCCTTGAGAATTTTAATCATTCATAGTCTGTTATTATTGACTTTTAATAATAAGACGCACATCATCAAGGACTACAGTAGCAGTGTATTATTTATGTACCCATCAACCACTCCACTGTACACTCCTTATGTTAGCGTCTAATGTGCTTTCTTCTTCTCCCTGCAGAAGAAGAGCGGCGTTGTGAAGACACAGGAGAAGAGGGAGCGGTGGAAGGAGAAAAAGGCGGCGAAGCGGCAAAAGAAGGAAGACGAGGAGGTGGCGGAGGAAGAGGAGAATGTCCAGCCGGTGGTGGATCCTCTCGAGAATGGCTTCCTTCATCACGCCCAGCGGGAGCAGGAAAGGATGAACGAGCGGCTGCTGAAGAAGACTTACTCCAAGAAGAACAAAATGGTCAGTGTGTCTGCTTCCATAGCTCTCTTACTAAGTTACAAAGGTTGCATACACGTTGAATGGACTATTGGTTAGTGGGTATTTTGTTTGTAAATGAAGTAGATGTCTGGTTTGATGGCTTTTGCCACGAAGGAAGCGGAGCCAATCAGCAGCTCAGGTAGTATCTCATTCCACTGCTTTGTTTTGATTGGTTAGTGCTATTATTATTTCCACAACGCTTCTTTAACTAAGAAGCGTGACAGTTTTTTTCTCCAAATCTATAGTTTCCATAAATCTGACAGCTGCTGCACATTCACTTTAAAGCAGAAAAAGATCTACAGGGAAATTTCGGGGGAAAAAAAGGTGTGAACAGAGCCCTCTACCCATGTGCTGTCAGATGTGACTTAACTTATTCTTGTGCCAGCTGAGGTTGTCATCAGTTCAGTCCCCTCTATCAGTGCACGAGCAAACCACTTCTCAGTGTTCTGCACTGGAGAAAATCGTTGGCTTTAAATACTCACTTCTTTTGTGAGCAGCGTCTGCTAAAGGCTATCATGCAGAGATTGAGGCCATTTAGGGCTGTCTAAAGTTGATTTTCTTATTACCCCAGTGAAAATGGTGTGTAATTTTATGTTTTTTAACATTTTCTTGGTTTCCATTGTTTTTTTGTTTTTTTTAAATAAAAGCTTTTGACACTATTCCCACAGTTCTTTTATGGAAGTCCAGGCCATTGCCACAAAAGCACCGTAGGCTCCCATTGTTGCTGGTGGTGACTTTGGGCACTAATGTCCGTTCTCTTGCTGATGTCTAAAGTGACTTCATGTAGTGAATTTATAATAATTTCAGCTTACTGTATTACAATTGGTGCCAGTAGTTTAACATGCTCCTGTGTTTTTTCTTTTTATTCTCAGCGATTAACTTTTCCTTAAAGTGGAAGCTGAAATGATGCTGCCGACTGCCACTATGCACTTTTTGATACTTGGTGGATGGCTAGTACTCCTCCATTTACAGATGTATTTGCACCTTGTTTACGTTTTTATGCAAGTTTGAATGGAATTCAGCAAACCTATTGGCACAACAGTGCACGGTACAACAGACCGGTTAAAACAGAAGTGAGGCCAAACAAAGGTAGCCTATGGTAGGAGCCTACGCAGAATGGCTGATAGATCGACTGTACTGAAGGTGTGTTGTAGGGAATCATTCAAATAGCATTTGGACCTCAGTGAAGGGTGACGTATGTGACTTGTAACACCGATGAGCCCTGGTGGTACCAAAAGTGTTTGTGTTTCATAAACAATCTGTTGGTATGCTGCCTTCAGGTGGGTTCACCCTGCCATCCCGTTCTTGTTTTCCTTCATGACTGCAGAAGTGGTTTTCTGTTTGTTTATGCAGATAGAGGACTGCCAGTATCCCCGGCTTCAAGCACACTGCTGAGCCCACAGACTCAGAGTCTGCCCCAGTGAGATAGCCCATCTATGTGTTAACAGTTTGTTTAAATGGGCGGATGTTTTTATGCTCCTGTCCGAGGCCAAGATCCACCATAGTGCTGTTGAGGATAAGAGGGGAAATGTAGTCAGGAAGCCAAACTAAATAATGAGGCTACGTAGCCGGGAGGCCTCCTCCACTGACAAAAATATCTCTCTTAGATAAGATTTCCTGAGGAAGTTAACATGGCTGAAAATGAGTTTGGCTGTGATATTTAGTTTGCTAAGAGACAGTTAGAAATTATGTATTTAGCTGATGCTCTTATCCAGAGTGTAAGTGCAATAGGCTGCAATTACTGAACCAGATCTACATTCCAGTCCAGATGATAACTCCACAATATCATAAAACTGCTGCTGTCATTTTAAAACCTTGTAACGTCTGCTGTGCTGAATTTCATGTTTTACAGTAACTTAATTTGAAGATTTACCACTCATGCTCCAAATGAGATTTAGATAGTAGAGAGATTATGGAAGCAACTCAAATTCCACAGGGAAATCTAAAGCTAAAATCAGTGTATTTCTTTGGGTTTCTACTCATCAGCAACAAGATATTTCTTCGTGCCTGGACTGTATAATAGGAAGGTCTTGACCTTGTGTGTTAAGCTAAACTGTATTTATGCATGCAAGTGATATTACTGCATGTTGAATAAGTAGCTACATCTTCCATTTATTTATTTGTCATGTTTTTCCTTAGTGCAATTTGAAATAATGTCTTGGAGGCACATCAACAAATGCACCTTCGGATTGTGTATTTTACTGCCGTCAACCAAACCAAAAACATGAGCATATTTTGAGAACTGAACATAAAAAATGTTTATTTGTCACTGATGTGCATGTATTCTTTGAAGTGCACAGTGGAAGTAATGAGGTAATGAGGTCCCAAAACTCCCTCAACCCAAATAACTGTACACATGAACGCCACGATATGTGTGTTGTTTTTTTTTTTTACCAGTAGAGGCTTATGTGTAAGTCAACCATTGTACTCAATGTCTCTTTAGCACCTTGCAGCAGCTTAGGCTACATCCACACTACCACGTTTTCCTTTTCAGACGCATACGTTTTGCAACGTTTGCACCAAGCGTCCACTCTACGCAGGCGTTTTCAAGCCACTAAAACGGAGAAGTTTGGAAACGCTGCTGGCCCCGTTTTGCTAGGGTAGCAATTTATTCTGGACAGGAAAAAACGGAAGCTTTTGGAAACGATGACGGGTCTTATCGGTCGCGTCATGTCCTTCGCTGATTCGCCAAGCCCCTATCATGTAACTCTTTTTTTTGGAAGAAAACAAGCCCAAAGCATGGCTAATTCAACATGGCTAATGAGTCACCGGCGTTGCTGACCTTGTTGTCTATGCTAGCAGCTGCTGTGCAGTTAAATTCTGGGGGAGGGAGAATTTGTCTCTGGCTTACTGGACTGATTAAAGCACACGGACCCCATGCATTGCCAAAGCCCCCTAAAAAAAAACCCCCACCTCATTCCTGTGATCCGTAGATAACCAGAGACGTCTCCCTTCCCAGCTGGACTGATCTATAAAGTACTGCTGGTTACTTATGCCCCGGTGGTTCCTGTTGCTCTTGCTTAACTTCTGAAGTTTCAAATCCCTTCCTTTTTTCTTGTATCTGTTGCTTACTTTAATCCCAGTCTCTGGCTGAAGAAATGTTAGGCTGTCTCACTGCCTGAGAACAAGCAGCTAAAATATCTGTTAACCTGCCCCGTTATGTATTAAAGCCTTCCTTTAATACATAACTAAAACTCCCATTCACAGTTACATTATTACTGTTTTGAGAAATAACAGTTATGATGTGTTCACATGCTGTGGGAAACAACAACACCCAATTCCAGTCATAATCACAGTGCAGATGAGACTCATGACATGATCATGTTGCATAACTAATTGTTTATATAACACTAAGAAATGTGAAACGGTTGATCCACACCTTCAAATGCATTTAAAAAGCTGAATGGATCCTCTCTGCTTTAGTTATAAGTACACTTGGTATTTGAGCACGCCTGTTTCTTAAGAACATGCCTGCCCACTCCGTCTGCTTTTTATCCCACACCCACCTGCGTCCATAATATGATTTATATATTGTTGCCAAATAGGAATTTGTGCGTGTGTGGCGAGCGAAGGCACATTACAACATGACCGAACCAACATCTGCTGAGGGTCTTACCGAGCTTGTGGGCCAACCTGGCCCATAAAAAGTGCATGAACGGTTAGATTGTTTTCCAGGCAAATCCAGGCACATTTCTTGGGGTTATTGTGTTATGGGATGGAGGTGTTGATAGATTCACTGTTGGTGAGTCAAGTCTCTCTGGGTCGAGCGCTCGCTCACTCACCGCTGTTTACAAACTGTCTCTTTTGGTGTGTTTGAGTCACTGTCGTTCCATCCTGTACTTAGCAAGGCACTGTTATCCTGTTTTCCAGATGATCCATACAGTGATCGCACCAGCAGTAAAACTTCAAAGCTTCATTTTATTTTTGTGCTTTTGGTGTTAAATAGGTAAGAGCAAGTGCTTGGAGTATAAGAGCTAAGAGCTAATGAGAGAGCAAAAGATAGAGATCTCTCGTCTTACTTTATTCTGTGATGTTTTCATGCACTCTAAATGTCTCTGATAGATGGAAGCACATGCATATAAAACACATCCGCTTCCAGATGGACAGGACTTTGATGAGTAGCCCTTTGTGGATTTTATCAGCCACAGAAAAAATGTCCTTGGCAACAGCGCCAACAGACTCTTATCACAGTCATGTGGTTGTTTAGTATTCACAGTTCTCTTTGCTGGCAAGTTAACTTCACAATACCATGTACACATTTGCTCTTACTTACATCCATGAGGGCATACTGTAGATCCTTCTATCCAAAAAACACTAAGCAGATGGATGTGCACACACAAATAAAGACTTTTGTAGTAACGGCGGGGAAAGGGCAGCACAGCCATCTGGGCTTTAAAACAGGTGTTTACACATTATGGAAGATCATGCTGATACACAGATAGGTGTGTAGACTTTTAGGATGCTCTCCACTACCACAATCAGCTCAAGTGCACTTGGAGCATTTTCTACTTTGTCCTTCAGGCGGCCCTCCTCTGAAAATGTCCAGCTTAGTTTCCCCTGTCCATATTGCTTTCTATTTTGCTCCAGTCAGAGGAGGTGTCCCTACTATATGTCGCACACTATGATCCACAGGCGAGTTGATGTGTTGGTCTCCTCGAGGCACCCCGGGGTGCCAGAAGCTCACCGGAGGACAGGAGCTGCAGTGTCAGAGCAGAGTTCGTGGTGGTGGGGCGTGGGTAGGGATCCAGCAGTGTGTGTGTGTGTGTGTGTGTGTGTGTGTGTGAGACACCATGTATGTGCACAGCAAGGTCTAACGGTTTTCTTGTTCTCCTCTTAGTCGCACTCTTGTCAAGAACCATTTCTCCAGCAGTCGCACATGTTGGTTTTGAAGGCCAGTACTGATATTGTTTGAACTGGGTCCAACAGATTATGTGCATGTGCCAAAAATGATACAAAACTAAGTTTCGTTAGATTGTTTCTTTTCTTTAGCAAGGTGGATCAAGAAACTCACCAGTGAAATTCAAACTCATGAAATTCTTTTTAAATGGATTTAGTAATCATTATCAGGCCACCTCCTTGTCTCCTGAAAGTCCAGAAGCTCCTTTACTCAGCCGACTTTAAAGCCAACACAAGACACACAGACACCTGTCCAGGACAAAGCATTATCAAAACAAGAACATTCGGTAAATATTGCACTTTGGTCATGAGCAGTGTAGGTCATTCCTATTTATTATTTCTATTAAGGCTAATATCCGTAAACCAATCCACCAGTCTGACCTGCGTTGTTGTTTTTTTTCATCCCCTGCTGTACGATACCCAGCAAGCACCAACATGGCTTTGACCTTCAATATGCTTCAAATGGGGGTCATGAATAACACATAATGCTGACTCGCTCAAGCAACACACTGATAACTTCACATAAACATCACATCTGCTTTACCTTGTGCTGCACACATACCCCCCTAACACTGTCATATAGGAAAGCACCTTTGGACACTCTATTATTCCAACCCCCCCTCAGGCAAACCCCTCACTATCTGGCCGGCCTGTAGACATGAAGCCAGCATCCTGCATACCCCTGTCATACTGTAGCTGCTTCAGGATTACTTCCCCTTCTTCATATCTAGGTGTGTTTATAAGCCATAAGCCAGCCCGGAGACAGATTAGATTAGCTGGGGCATTAACAGTGCACTGGAGCATAGTTCAGGGGCAGCCTGAGAGCTGCGATAGACGCAAGAGCACGGCTGCCCATCGGCAGTGGGGCAGTGGTAGGAGTCGGGTGATCGGGATGACTGATAACGGTGTGCTGGCTGTTATCTGGGGAGCAGCGACCCTGAGCGGTAGCAGCTGAGCTCAGGAGACGCCCGGCAGATAATATCTCTCCTGGCTAACCCTGCTTCCGACGCATTTAAACAGGATAGCAAGGTGATTCCTCGCCACCTGAGTCATTCTGGGTCGCTGAGTAGCAATTTAGTATCGTTGACTTATTTCAAGGCAAACATTTCCAATTTCTTGTTGTTCTGACAGAAAAACTTTGAAACAGCAGGTGTCAGATTTTGCTTATCATCAGTTTCACCACAACATTTAGGCTACAGGCCGCACGATTTTTAACTGAAATTTGCACATCATAAAGAAATATTTGACCCACTTATTCTCCTGAGGCTTTACACCTTTTGCCCACTTTACGATGATCTGCTCATAATGTTGTGGTTGGGGAACTGAAACACTATCTACTGTTGCACTTGTAATGAGATCAGCCCTAAAATGTGGAATCCTTGATGTAATTATGGGGTGGGAAAGCTTGTAAGTGGTATCGTGATAGAAAAGGTCTTTACTCCTGTTACTCAGGTTAACACTGCAATTTAACAAAGAGCATTATTAGATGAGTGGATAATGAGGTACGCTGCAGAGGTGTCTGCAGGCACATCACATGTGAGAGTGTGTGCAGAGTAGAAAGAGAGATGAGTGGAGGAGCGTGACTTGTAATGGACCTTGACAGATCAATTAGTTAGCTGCTTGTAACATGAACATGTCTGGATGATCACACGGAGGATAATTGTCTTAACCACATGAAAGACAAAGTAGCAGATGAACACACGTGCCTTTGCAAAGCGAGAGATAAATTACAATATAACATTTCATTCAATAAATCAGGCATTTGATTATTCCAAAATAATACACACGCACACTGATAAATTGATTGCTGACATTAGAAATTCCCTTGAGACCTGAATTGCCTTGCCTACGAATTTCAGATAGTGGAAGGAATGTGATAATCTGCCTTTTGAGCATATTCCTTTTTTTTTCTTTCAATATTTGCGTTCTTGAAATGAAGTTTCTAGTGTTATAACAGAGGTGATATGGTGCAGCATATTAACTTAAGCGCAATAAAACCCACAGAAAAGCAAAGTGGACTGACTAAGCATTGAGTACAGCTAGCGTAGGCTTTCATTTCAACATTCCGTTCTATATATTTTTATAGAAAAATATCAATTGCTGAGATTGTTAATTACTCTGTACTTAAGAATTTCAACATTTTAATATTTTTTTAATTACAGGAAAGGTAAGGGAAAGGTATTTATTAAGTATTACGTTCCCTAGAAAACTACTTTCCAACTGGACCAGGGGATTTGAACCAGTAACCTTATCCAGACAAAATCGTTGTGGTTTATCCATGCCAATGTGACTCGTGACTCAAGTAATTTGGATTGTTTATGTTGGATTGAATCGCTTTAAATATAGTAAAACTACAAATTAGGAATTTTTAAAGTTTAAATTTGTAATTTCTGACTTCATTAACTTCAATAGCTGACCGAGGAATTAAAAAACCTTTTGAATCTCCAGCACTGCATATATCATAGTAGCATGGAAATTACGTAAATAAGAAACTCACATTTTCCCAGTAGAAAATAGTAAAGCCAGCTAACAGAACAGAAATCATACAGAGAATAGTGCAGATGTAATACATCGCCAAAGTCAATGTTGCAATAATAACGCAACTGTATTAATTTTTGGCTTACAAACAAGGCTTTTTACATGACGTGTTGTAAAAACTGCTTGCTGAAATGTTTGAACACTTAAAAGTTTAAAATAGCTGTTTTTCTAATCCAGTTTTCGGATAGTTTCTGTTGAAAAACTGAACGAAGAGAATTTCTGAAAACTAAAAATCCAAGTGAAGTCATCTTTGAGTCACTGGTATTGTTTATAGTCATAGTATAGACTTTCCATAGACAATAAGTAAATGATTGAAAAATGTGAAATTCTGTGGGAAAAACTGACACATATCAGATTTTTGGTAAAAAGGTCAGTAGACTTTTATTCTTCCTTCCCCGAGATGATTTTCCTCTATGAATAAGTGTCTGAGAGCACGTACCTTTCTCTGTGTGTGTTTTTTAAATGTCCTAAATGCCGTCTATTTTTGCTCAGCAGACGGCCTGACCACAGTGGATTTAGTGTGAGGAGCCAAACTCGTCCCCATGGGTTTCCACTGGGGCTGGCGGTGTTGACTTTGCCCGGGATGCCAGGGAAGGGCTGGGAAAGGATGAGGGAACAGTTCCACCGGTGTTGAAATGGAGGTGGGGGAGGGCGTGCAAAATTTCATGCCCGCCACTCCAGTCCCAGGAGACCAGAGTTGAGCTCGGTCCCAATCTGAACTGGCCCCAAATAGTGGGATTTGGAGAAAACTCCGTTATGACTTGTCTGTCAAAATGGATACAGGCTCCATAGATGGACCGATTGATACACTAAAAGTTCCCTTCATTAATCCAAAGGCAAGTTTGGAAATGTGGCTGTGATTAAATGTGACCCACTGGAAAAGTCTCAACAAACCAGAATTCACCAGTGAAATTGTTCTGTTAGTTAAACTGCAACCTCCAGGAATATTTAGCCCTCCCAGGATTTCTCCTCACCTCTCCACTCCCCACAGCAACAGCCTCCAAACCCCTTAGACAAGGAGAGAGAGCGATAGGTAGGTAGAAAGACAGAGAGAGACCGAAATAGAACCGAAAATAAAGCGAAGAGAACGACAAAGAACGGCCGAACCCAGACAACCCCTGCGCCCGCCGTGCTTAGCCAGGTGAATATTGCATGGGACAGTGCACAGTGATTAATGTCAGGCCATGTAAGGTGCTTGGCGGGGTTGCTGTACTGCAGGTCCATACACACACACACACACACACACACACACACACAGATACACAGATACACACATCCCATCACTTTTAACAAGCCATAGTCATTGAGATACAGCAGGGCTACTTCAGAGCAACCACTCTGGGGACAATTAGGTCTGGGAACATTAAATTAGCAGGGATCTAAAGTCATGCTCTGTTGGAGCTGGGGCTATTGCATGCTGGGATTGGACTAGGTAACAGAGGCAAGGAGAAACTCCTCCTGGATATACTGTGTGCTGTCTGATATTGCTGTACGAGGTAGAGGCATTATTTTAGTGCAATTTTTAATTGAGCAGTCACATTGGGGTGCAGATTTTCTTTCAGTGCAGTCATTAGGGTTATGGCTCAGGAGACAAGTGTTAGCCATAATAAATTTGTCAGGACATTATTTCTCTGCGCTTTGCTAGCTGGCTAGTGATTACTTTCTTTTTTTTATGTAATTTATTAAGGTGGGACCTCCCAGGCTACATCATATTCCGGTTTTGCATCTACCAGAGAATCTGTAGCTATAGCAACCCCTGGTAGATGTTTAACTAGAGCAGACAGCAGGGAGAGACACTTTATTACACCTCATGCTTTATGATTTACAGTATCATTGTGGTTTATATTACAGTAATGTTGAGGGAGCAGTTCAGAAATGTGTGCTGCTCAAAATCTCAGGTGTCTGGGGCCGCATTCCTCCTGCAAAAGCTTTTGACAAAGTACAAGTCATGAGCTGCAAGTCATGTGAGGTCAGATTTATTTCACAAAGCTCTTAAACAGATGTAAACAAGAAAGAAGATCACAAACAGTAGGCTATGAAGCCATAGCTGTGTGTGTGTGTGTGTGTGTGTGTGTGTGTGTGTGTGTACATGTGCAGTTTGTACACCTGCATCAAAATCACTTTTAAGAAATCTAATCTAAATCTACTTCTTACTTGAGGTGCCATAGGAAGCACACTGTCACTTTGAACCTAAAAAACCTTTAACAGAGACTGAACACCACAGTTCAGGAAAACAGAGTACAAAGTGTTAGAAATTAGGTCGCTCAGCACAGATTCTCCGATTGTGCTGCCTTTCATGTCGCTTCAGGCCGATGTGAAGAAGTCAGCCGATAGTGGCCTTTTAGTGAATATAAATACAAATGAGATATCAGATTGCGAGTGTCACCCACCCTATGATATGATGCAGGTTTCTTCCTTCATCAAAATTGTCTCTGAATTAAAGTGTGATACCATTCTAATGTTCACAGTTTAGATTTTAACATGTGAGATCTGAGTTAGTTCTTTTCGTAGCTCTTGATCTTTGTTGCTGTGGTGTGAAAAGAATGTTTGTCATTTATGCAGTTAACATGATGAATGTTCTCTAGGTGGCACTCTTTTCCTCGTTTACTCAGCCATGGTAGCACTTCCTGTGTACCAGAGAAATCCATCCTGGAACTGCCAAAGGGGCAGCAGGTGTGTTGAATCACTGTTGCAATGGGACATTTTCTAAAATAGAAGTAAATGAGAAACAGTCTTTCCTAGGATTTGATCCAAGCATTCAATAGATATGGTGAGTCACAAGTTTAATCTGTGTGAGTTTAATGTGTTATTAGTGATTATTAGTGTCAGAGAAAATACAAATCTGGGAACACACTGAATTCTTCTTTTTTGGCTTTACAATGACCACTCTAACTACACAGAACATCAGAGAAGAGAAAATTATAGCCTCAGTACAAAATAATGGTATCTCCCTTCAAAATCACATATTAGTTCAACCCTAGAAGCAGGACTGTAACTCAGCACTGTCAGGGGTCAGGTTTCCTGGCTGCCTCTGTGTCCGGAGGCTGGCAGCCGTCTGGTGAGGGGTGCTTTGTTACATGGGAGGCTTTAAGGACGAAGGGATCTGGTGTTTGTTAGGTAGAATGAAAGTGGGTGGCAGTCCAGAGCCTTTACTGAAAAGAGGATCCTCCTGTAGTTGTGAGAGGTCTTTTGTTTGGAGGCCCGTGTGTTTTGACAGGCCTGAGAGGCGGTAAGACAATAGAGAGGCCAGGCTGTATCCGGATGCGTTCCTGCAGTAGGATGCTGCACGCCACTTGTATTGTTCTGCACCATCATTTAGCAAAGCCTCATTCTCTCCTTGTCACAATTATTATCAATTTGTTTGAGTTAATTAGCACTTCAATTAGCACCTATTTAATTAGACTCAATGAAATTGTTACTTGGCTTGAAGAATGTGTTTTCGCATGTGTGTTCCAATGTGTAGTGCATCGTGTTTACATGCTTCGTTGTGTCTGTTCTTCAAAGGGGTTGTCATGTGTGTGCATGGTGCATACACATGAGTACCTCTGTGTATTTAGGCATGTGGGTTTATTCGTGTGTGCGTGGCTGTGATGAAGTGCTTGCCCACTTGGCGACATCTGAACGTTTTAGTGTCTAAGTGTCATCTTTGCCACTTTAGCCCATTAGGGTCACTACATTAATGGGATCTGCTGAGGCCCCTGCCCCCGTTTTCGTAGCCATGTGCCTGGGGGGGTGGGGTTTGGCGACAAGCAATGCTGGGCATTAACTCAGATGGATTAAATGGGATTAGTGGTGTCACTGAGACAGATGTGATCTTTTCAGCCACAGCTTTTCTTTTCTTTCTCACTCTGTTCAGTTTTGCCATGAGACAACACTGACCCCTGCTGCATTAGAGAGTCATTGCATCCACATACATGAGGAGGTGGTGTATGACGCTGTGTTAACCCTTTGCCAGATTGCATCGCTTCGTCCATTGGGGGTCACTGTTCCCATTTGAAAAAGATGGTGGGAGGCCTCTCCTCTTCTGCCATTTTGACTGCCTAATGTAAAGTATGTTAGGGTTTGCAATATTGAGCCCAGGCGGTGGATGTTGTGCAGGTTCCATCAACATGTTTCCTGCAGCGTCTTGTAATGGATGCTTAATGTGGCTTCAAAATATTGCCATGAAAACATCATCGTCAGAGATAATGAAATGCCGCTGGAACACTGAGGCTCATGTGTGGGTTGTATATGCCAGCGCCGTCGCTCATATTAGCTCATTAAAACAGCAAGTAGAGCTGCTACACAAGGTCAAATGTATCCATATCAGTCAGAAATCTCCTTGCGTCAACCACCAACTATAATTAGCATATCACCTATGTATCGAGTCGCTTAAACCAGGTGTACTTAAAATGTTCAAACTCAGAATGAGGCTCTGTGTTTTAATGGGTTGTGATTTAGGATATATTGTTCAGACTTGTATGCCTTTGAGCAGGCAGCATGTGTTTGGTTCCTTTTTTCCTCTTTAAAGGCCATTCACACAGTAGCAATTGAACCAAGGGCTATAATTGTGTTTTCATGTACTATAGATCCTGTCATTAGGCCCCTGGGTCTGCAGGCAGTTATATGATGACAGCTGACAAGGGGGCGCGGCTCCTTTGAGGAAGACGGGGTAGGGGAGGGGTGGTACACGCACAAAAGCCACAATTACTTCCTGGCCGGTCCCCAGAGCTCAGTGGTTGGAGTGTGTATGTAAAATGATGTGGGAGAGGCCATTTGCAAAACAAAGAGAGGGGTGGTGTTGGTGGGGGGGGGGGGGGTGGAATGATTGCTTTTGCACAATAGAACATGTACACCCCGAGGCGGGTGGGGTTGAAGTGGCATACTGGGGGTTTTGACACGCCCCATAGCTGTCCCTGAGGAGCTGGATGCAGATGGGGGTGTGGTTCTTGTGGTTGACCCCTTGGAGAGAAGAGGGTCAGGGCTTGCCCCCTGGGCCCTGAGGGGAGGAGATGGCCCAAGGAGTGGAACTCTCAGTACATATGTGTGAAGCGCCCACTATGTCCAGTCAGAAGTCACAGGTTCACAAACTAGATTATTCATTTTGAAATTAAACATTTGTTTGGTAGACCTTCTTTCAGAACCACATGACTCAGAATAAGATTTTCACTTTATTAGATAGCACACAGTGGAAAACATCAAGGACTAATGGGGAGGCGTTACATGTGATTTAAGTCAAAGGCCAGACTCAAGCTGTGACACTGAGCCATAGACATAACAACATCACCAATTAGCGGTGCATCGTTGCAATACTGATTGGATAATATCTGAGCAGTACAGCGAGCTGTGAGCACGTACTGCAGGGTCACAAGGCTGAATTAGCCTGGTCGCTCTCAGTTTAATTAATGAGCTGGTAATGGTAGTATAATTGCTCTTCAAAGTGGAGTTCCCTCTGACACTGATGTAGAGCAGCACTGTACACACCATTCTCGCGTGCCCAGGTCGGCTACTACAGGTCTCGTCATCACCAGCAGCCCCCAAACTGCCAACCCCCAACCTCCACCACTGCCGCAGCCACTGATGGATACATACGACTCGTACTGGAACACATGAAATATTCAGCAGCAATTTCCCCGACGTTTGAAATAATACCTTGAAATGTTAATGCGCTCCCACTGCTTGTTCTAAGTGGAAGGCATCCCAAGGTGCCTGTGTTTGGACTGCACCGGTGCAGGGGGCTCTGTGCTTAAACTGCTGTCGGCGTGAAAGTAATAAGCTACACTGGAGAATTACCACAGCCAGGCACTTGGGTCAAGAGGAGAATGCTATTCTTAGTACTAGTCCGCCCCCCCACCCCCCCTAACACTCGTAGACACACATACTCAAACATTTTCATATGACTTACATGATGCACATACACACAGACTTACACGCTTTCTCAAATGCAGATACACACTTGGGTATGGATGCACACACAGATACACTCCATAAATATCTATTCCACATGCATACACACACATACAACCTCTGACATTGATTTTCATTAGAGTCACAGTGGTTGGGATGTTGACAATTTCACCAGTGTCCTTGGTTCTAAATGTGTCTATTATCGGAGGATTACACAAGCCCAGGGATTACACAGTGACAGGGCATGATCTGATATCTGCTGCCATTAGCCTGGCCTCACCCACGAGGTGCCTCTTCAACCTGATCCTGCCAGAGACATTGCGATGTTATCAGGTCCGGTGATGCCTCCATCACCTGATACACCCCGTGGATTAGTAAGGGACTTGCCATCGGCTGTTCTGTGGTGAGGAAGCATTGCAGTGTGTCTGCAGAAGCTGACACGGCTCAGTGAAAATATTAATGCTGTGAGCTAAAAAAGTTCAGGTAGTGTTTGCGTATCGGGCAAATCAAGATTGTTTTTGTTTTTTTATTTGTCAGCTAGAAGCGCACACACACGTTGTTCAGATTTTCTTTCCACTCACAGTCAGATTCAGTGAGCCTTGCAGAGGAAAACACACTTGGCTGCACTGTTCCTCCATGTGCCTGTGCCCTTCAGACCTGACAGCAAGGCATTAAATATTAGTGGCATTTTGCAGCGGGTTTGTAACATGGTTATTCCAGTCAGTGGGCTTGCCTTCCCAGTGTCTGTGCCCACTGTGGGGCTTTGGTTTGACAGCACTGGGGCAAAAAGCTATCTTGAGGGAGGTCTACCTGCCTGCGAGCCTTGGGCAGTGAATACACACAAACACTCACATGCAGTGTGGAAATGTTAGCATGAGTGGGCACATAAAATTTCATATATTGACATACTACAAAAATGTGCCTATGCATGTGCACATGCCAGCATACCAACTGCCACATGAGACATGAGCATACACCTACTGTATATTTTACCACACATGTTGCAAGCATGCAGAAGCATATGTCACATATGTACCAGACAGGATGTACAGGAGGTGAGCCACATCACCACAGTCAGATGCAGTCTAAGGGGCCGTTCAGATGTTGCATCTAAAATTGCGTGGAAAATGCCAGCCGTGCCTCTTTCATCCCTTTATCCAAGGTGTTTGGGAGGTTGCGTTATGGTCGCGCCTGCTGTTACTAAGCAACCAGTCCAAATAATAGTCAGTCTGAATGAGTATAGCAGTCGCTCTTCCATCTTCAGTTACTTCAGTTTGGCTGACCTTTCAACCGGATGTTGTGACGTCCTTGGACGGAGGGTGAAGCAAGTTATGCGACGCTGATTGGTTAATTCCTGTCACAAGACATGCGATGCTCCCGCTGCATTCGAAAAAGTTGAGATTTTTCCATGCGTGCCCCGACGGTGTCACTTTCGGTTTTGAACATCGTTGTCGAGCGTCTCCATTGAAAATAATTAATTTGTGCACGCAAAAGACTCCGACATCTGAACAGCCCCCCTAATACAACATCTTTGCAACAAATACTACATTTCAGGCAGTTCAACTTGGGTCATGAGGCTGTAGTATGTCATGTTGTTGTATATGATTGTATTATGCTATTAAGTGTTCACAGTTCAGTGCAATGTAATATGAAATTTATGGTTGTTCATTTTGCTGTAGGATCGCGGATGTGTGTGTATGTGTATATATTTATTTCCTGCAGGTACAGTTTTCAGGTTAAGACTTGAAACTGTGAGAACCTTTCATGTAGCAGGTGGCGTAAGGAAACAGAAATGTATATTTTGCAATTGTCTCCAAGAAGAACAAAAGGCATGCCTTCAAAAACATTATTTAATTGAACCAGAAATCATAGCCAAAGTTGGTGAATTAGTAAAGAAGAAAGTGCTTGGTACAATGATAAGCAAAGTCAATCTAAGGTAGGAGTAACATCAAGTAGAGAACAGATTGCGAAACAATTAAACTTGTGTCCAAATGCTAGATGATTTCCAAATGTATAAAATGTATTCTCCAAAGAAACATACACTTACCAGTAAACATTTCCATTGTTAGTACTCATTACATGTGATATTTTTTCTCTTTGCAATACTTTCGTAAAATCTACAATATGTTGTCTGAGTCCCTGTTCATGTGGAGCCTTTACTTGTTGTACACTCTATACACTAAGAAAAGCTTATTTCATAGAATAGACAGGACTAGTTTCATCTCTTGGGCTCTAGTGACAGTTTGCAGTCTTTATAGTCCAGTTATTCTGTGGCCATTTAATTACCTGCCTGCAGATGAGGAAAGCATCCAGGCCTGGTCAGGTCCTGGCATGTTTGTCCAGAGAGCTTTGAAAGCCAAGCGCTGCCACCTTTAGTCTATATCGCAAGTTTTTCAATTAACACCAACAATGGAGCAAGAGGAGGCACCATGGGGAGGGGCATCTGGGATATTAGTTAGTTATTCAGCGAGGATAGCTTGCATGTCTTGCCACATGACAACCTCGCTGACATGTCTGGCCTTTGGGTGGCGCAGAGGGGTTTGTAGCAGCAAATGACAGTGACCTCCCCATTGCCCCGCTCCCCCGCCACCTCCTGGTGGAATTGATTAGGCATAATTGGAGGGAGTCGGAAGCTGAGGCAAATGGCGCTAAATAAATTTGGGTAGTGATAATTGCAGATTCCACTGTCTGTGTGTGGCAGTGTGAGGGGTAGAGAAACACTTAGCCACCGGCTGACAATGGCGGATTAATTGGACTCCTCCAATGAACATAATTAGACTGATTGTTGGGAGAGATAAAGCAAAGGTTTTATGAGTGCAGCCGCACTGTCAGTGCTAAGAATATCATCCCTCTTCTGCCTCCTCCTTTTCAATTCCCCTCTGTGGCATAGTCAAGTTAATGCTCCTTATTCCACTTTTAGCTGTAAGGGAGTTGAAATCCCTCCTCACAGGGTAGGAGTGGATCACAGGTTCATGGTTACTGAGCCTTACAGTGATAAAATCTCTTCAGGGGAACAGTCCAATCTTCTGTTTCAGCTACAGTGCAGCCCCTGTATCCATGGTCTTTGATTACATCAGTTATTGAGCTTTTATTGGTCATAAATACAAAGAGCAAGAGAGTCCCCTGCCTGACGGGGGAGCTACCATACATCTAGATGATGAGAAGAATTCTTGTCAGCTGTCCAGACCATATGAATCCAATTGTTGCTGGGGTTCATTCCTGCTCCAAGTGGAAATGATTTGGGAGCCCCAGAGCATTACTCAGGCTTGGCCAGGACCACTGGCAGCAACAACAGCAGGGAGTTGTGGGACTCCAGGATCACTCAGGGCCCCATCACCACCCCAGAAACTCACTGAGCAGGGCTACAGAACTCTGACAGAGCCCTCTTGGATGGTGCCCAGGTCTCAAACAGAGAGGAGGCCTCCATAGACTGCTTCAAAGGGGAAGGCGGAGAGAGAAGAACAATACACTTGACAAGATTCATCAGCAGAGGTTAACCACAAACGGCTGCATGCTAGCTGCTACTATAAATATGACATGAGAAGATAAGATGAAGAACAGCAAATGGAGGAATCAAAGAGCATGTCAGAGGCTTTCAGAGTCTATGACTCGCACTCTGCCGGATCAGTTTGATAAGACAGGAGTTGGATTTCCTGGAAAAATAATAGGTGATGAAAGATGGTCTTGAAACTGAAAGACAAAGTCTTAAATTCTTTTGAAGGTTTGATTAATTGGTCAGAATTCAAAACGTATGTTCACTGTTTGAAGTGACGTATGTACAGTAAAGTAAAAAAATGTGAGGTATGACTTCCATATCAGGCTTCTCAAAAGGGTGAAGTTGCCTTAGGTTCTTTGACTTTGTATTTTACATGTATTGTTCTCAGCCACAGCAATACTTAATGCATTGAATTAGGTTGCATATTTTTATATTCTATTTCTGCTGTAATAATACTAATACTGTTCAACCTTCACTAAAACACCATTGATTAACCTATCTTTATTTGTGCCTAATACATTATAGCACTGCTTGAGGTTGATGTTAAATCTGATAAATAGATAAATATTTTCATAGCAATATTCATTATGTCTTCTATTCGATTAAATCATGATCCTGTCCTCCCTCTTCTGCCCAAGAGGTATGGCAGCAGGGTGAAAACCGACCGTACTTGTTAAAAAAATTCTCTGAAATCTTCAAAGAACTGGAAACATCTGCACAAATGTTGTTTCCATGGACACCTGTCATGTTTCTGCCTAGCTCTGAATGAGAAAACAGTGTCTTTTTTCTGACCTGAACCAAAGACTAAAAAAGTCAGCAAGCTTTTCTGACTGACAAGCAGGCAGCCTTGGGGGGGGTGGGGGGGCTGCTGAAGGCCGAGGGCTGAAGACCTTGACTCCTGCACCCTTGGTGTGATGGAGAGACTTGGCCTTCCAGCAAAAAGAAAACGATGGAGGCCTCTGCTTAAAGCCGAGGTACCTCAGGGAGACATTTTGATGCATGATGGGCGGAATAAAATAAAATGGGATCAACCCTAGCAACAGCAGTTATTGGTGAAGGGGAGGTGGTTGTTGTAGCCCTCTGGCAACGCTCAACCTAAGGCTAGCTTTGCCTTCTATCTTCTGTGTTTTACTCTATCGAATTCCCACTGGTGCCCTGAGAGAAAACGGCCTGTTTTAAGATGTTCTAAAGAAATACTAGCACATCGACATATCCGTTTTAACTCAGCTGGGCATAAAATGGGAAAGTGGCTCCCCTTTGAGGAGAACTCACTGACCTTGGCAGAAAGTCTGAAAGAATACAGCCAGATTCTTGGCTGTAGTGTTTTCCTTTTGTGGCTTATTTTTAACATGCATGTTAGATTTTTTGGTCATCGGCTTTCACTTCACGTCTCATAAGGTTATAACTGTATGCCCAAAGACAGTTGCAGAAATAAGGTTAGTTCATCAGCATGCTTATACCATTAACTCCTACTCTTGCCTAGTCCATCTTTTCTATTCTCTGCTGTATTTTAATACATTCTGCTGTTGTTAGCTACTTATGAGCTCTAGGCTCTGGAATGAATGGTGTTTGGAGTGCACAGTGACAAACATTTTCCTCGTAGAGACTTCATGAACTTGCTGGCTAATAGGGGGAACTACAGTGATGCATCAGTTCCAACTGGGCCCTGTATAAGCCATGATAGATGCTTGCTCCCTTAGTGGCTCTTTCTACCTGAGCAGACTACAGAGAGGCATAGAAGAAAGGGAGAGGTGGTGATCCAGCGCCAACTTCATCTCATCATTTCGTCTCATACGTTGTTTTACCTTGGCCACTTGGTGGCTCTCACCTGGACCCAGTGGGGTTGTGACTACTGACGGTTGGCCCAAGAGGTCATGGCCACAGATTAACTCTGCTATTTATGGCCCAAGCCCGTCTAACTGCAGCCCCAGAGATGGGAAATATTGCTCACTTAGCAGGATTACTGGGTGCCGTAATGCCCCAAAGGCCTGCTTTATGGCAGGCCATAAATGTTCCCAGGGAGAGGCAGCGAGAGTCGGATTGATTAGCGCTCTGGAGGAAAGTCGATCCGTTACCCACGCCCCACTGGGGAATGCTGTGATGGATGCTTCCGGGAGGTGGAGAGAGGCACTGAAAGGGAGGGGAGGGCACTTTGCTCTGCACCACGCCAGTCCTAGACATCCCCATAGTGACACAAGATGGAAGGCCCCCATTGCTTGCAGGGCCGCAGGAGGTTGTCAGGCAGTCACAGAGCTATAGCCCTGCCACGCATTGGCCCTTCGCCATCCCACTGGCAGACAAATGGAGAGGCGACCTTGCCACATGCTGTCATTTACCAAAGGCCCCCTTGACACTGTGCACCCCCCAGACATCAATCATTTCAAAAGATAGACCCCACCTACACCCCACACCCCCTTTGGGGCAATCATTTGCTTCAGTAGAAGGTCTACTACAGCCAGTTACAGCAGGACATTTTTACCTTCACTGAATTTCACCACTCTCTATCTGTAAAGAAAAGCATCATTATTGAGCTTGTTTAAGAAACAGAATAAGTTTTAGCATCTACTTAAAATCAAAATCATTTTTGATATTGAAATTGTGTTCACCTGGAGCATCTCTCTATATGCAAGTGTATAATACCTTTTAAAGGATGGATGGTCCAGTGAGAGGTAAACCGCTGATCCTGACAGTGTTGGTAAATATGTCTGTAGATTAACCTTAGTCGTCCTTGTATTGTAGTAAGATTTCAAACTCTAACTGTGGAGGTTGTTAAACCTCACTAATATACTTTGCGGCCTCTAACTAAAGCATTTCACAGCTTAGACGATGCTGCATAAAACAGGGAATTTGTTTGTAGCTCTTTTTTTTAATTTAAAATATGAAGCCTTAGTAGTGGTTTGCCCATAACTGGTGCATTTGTGTTCCTGTATATTTGCTCATTTGTAAAAATCAAGATTAAGATTTAGTATAATCTATAAATTAAATGTAGTCTTTAGCATCTAACAGCTCAGTTAACAGCATTCGTAAGAACTTATTGCCAGAGGCAATAAATACTCCAAAAATAACTGCATGAAAGCTAAGTGGTAGGACATAATGTACCAGCTCTCTCTCCCCAGGTAGTACTGATTTCTTTCAACATGGCGCTATGCTCGCTACACCTCTCACCTCATCCTTCTGGCTCCCTGCTGTTCTTCACTCTCCTTGACATGCCTACACAGTTGGACTGTAACTGCTCTTACACAGGCCTTTCACTAGCTTATATATTTTCAGATGCCTTGGGATATTGGCTGCATGTATGTGTTTGCACATGTGTCCGCAAATGTGCACATTATGCACATTTGCGCATGTATTGTAAGTACTAACTCAAATAAATGTGCAATTTGATGCTTGTGTTCAAAAGTGAGTGCCACAGCATCAGCAGCCATTTCTCATTGTGTAAGGAGTGGTGGTGCATTTCATGATGAAAGGGGTCATCAGCATAACCTAACCCTTGATGGAGCTGTGTTCTTACGATTTATGTGTGCCCTTATCTGCTGTTTCGACAAAAGCAAAAGTGTGTTATGTTTTTTAGGGGCAGGAAGCTCTGGGGAGCTTGCCTTTCCTTCTGATGAAAGTCCCCATGACTGACATCTGGTATTGGCTTACCACCAGAACCACATTAGCAGGCTTATATAGGCTCTATGCTGGCTTTTGTCCATGGAAAAATGGTTGAGTCCTCTCCTGCCCTGTCCTGGCCCTAAACGTATGTTCACTCACAATTATTACTTTCAGAAGTTGTATTGTAGTTATTTTTTAGTGCTATTGATTTCATAATGTGTGGTCTTTCTTTGTCTCTGCAACTGACAATCCAAGGTATGTGTTGGGTAGGAGTCGTTTTTTATGCCTGTCACCCAGATAAAGCTGATTACAGTGCGTACCAGATACATGTAGATAATTATAGTTGTAATACAAATGGAACAGCAGTCAAGATAACACGAAGCTTCTCCACCATCAAAAAGCATAGCAGGTGATGAAGAGATAACATATGATAATACCCAGGAACTGTTTTTGGTAAAACGAAGCAAGCATGTCATGATTTTCCAAAACAAACCACATACCACAAATATCTGGTCAATAAGCTCGGAAATCCCCTGAGTGGCTGCTGCAATATCTGACAGGATCTGGACTTTTTGTAGAACCATAACCAGTTAGGGTTTTATGTTTAGATCGTCTCATGCAAAGTAGTGTATGTTTATTTATGTACTCTGAAAGGTTTACTCTACCTTGTTGTTTATTTTCTGTTAACTGTTGACTTATCAGTGGTAGTACTGTAAAAGAAAGCACTCGGCTGGCAGCTATAAGCCTACAGAAGCCTCTATAAGCTTGGAAAAGCCTCTTTCTCCTAAGCTTACTGTACAGGTATGATGTATCCTTCCTCACACTCTGAACCTCTGTTATACTGCTCTTTGTGTATCTTATGGAGTTGACATAGGCTGGCCCCATGCTGTCACCCATCACATGCCACACCAGAAAGTCAACCCAGGCCAGATGAGAGTGAAGCATGCTACACATGGCTTTACTAGAGACACAAGATGAAAATTGGTCACAGATATGAACAGATTGTAAATTGAGAACTCAAACCTTAGTATCCATGCTGACATTAACTGGATGTTTATGTGATGGCCTGCACACATTTTGGAAACACTATTCACTTCTGTAGTTATCCATCACAGCTACTGTCATTATTTTGTGAACGTTTGACCAAACAGTTTCAGTTAAAGTTATTTTGGCGTTGAACTTGGCCACCTCCTACATTATTCCATCTGCATTATCATTTAGGGAAACCAGTATTGACCAGATCAGATGTGGTCAAAGTCCATCAGACCAAGCCATGCGGGAAGACCCGACAAGATCAAACTAGACTAGAACAGACCAGACTTCATTTATTGAGCCCATTGTTTTCATGGCGTCAGTTGGCCATGCTGGTCACACCAGTTGATGCCTGTCAGATACATCAAGATAGCCGTAAACATTCTTTCAGAGATGAGACCTTAATCTTAAACAGGACTATGATAAAATGATCACTATCACATGCATTCAGTTTGTAACCTGTTTGGTAGGCTCACAAGACTAAATCCAATGTCCCAAATTAAACAAACCCTGCAGAGTTGGTAGCCTGATTTTAAAATTATTTTACTATGTTTGTTTTTCAACCTTAGTACATATAATTGTAATTTCACTGACTGAAGCTCATTCACTGTACATGTACGTAGTTACCTCACCCAGTTGTCTGTATATACCCCTTTTCCACCAAGGCAGAGCTGGTGCTGGTTTGGAGCCAGAGCCTAGTTTCAAATCGGTTCTTTGTTTTTCCACCACCAAAGCAGCAGCTCGGAGCCAGGAAAAGTGGTTCTCAAGTAGCACCAAATCGTTGCTGGTCTAGAAGTAAGAACCGCTTACTGCAGTGGCTGGGGGCGGGGTTACCATGACCAACAAGAGGAACAGTTTTCACGTATGCTTCTTACACCAACGCTTAATACATTTTTATTTAACTGCAGTGTGATTGTTTGTTGATGCGAGGAGGGTAGCAACATACTGAGGCTAAAGTTGACATGTTAAAAATAGATGTTGTGTACGTACCGTTGCTCTCGCATGTAATCTCCGTCTGTACAAACTACGGCGAACATAAATAGCAACGCAACGTCCGTGATTGTTGACGGTGTTTGTGTTTGACGCTGCTGCCCTAGCGTTACCAGGAAAGATGTGACGTATACAGTCACGTAAGACCTGGCTCTGTGCTGCTCTGTAGCCAGTGGAAACCCAAACCGGTTCATGGAAGGCTCGTCATTTGAACCAACTCCGAACTGGCACTAGCACTGCCTCTGAACTAGCATCCGGTTCATTCTGGTGAAAAAGGGGTAATAGGGAACTTGTTGACAATTCAATAATGGGTAAATCATTATGTAATACATCATTTCACAAACCGTAATCTTACTGATTAAAAAAACTTTGACTTGACTGGGTAATTAGATACTTGTATAGTTAAATTTTACACCAAGCCATGGAATGGACAAGTTAAAACAAAGCATCTAAAGGACATACAGTATAAATGAATGTATTTGGAGAGATTACGTGGCATTTTATCATGCAACATTTGCATTAGTGTGTTACGCTGTCATAGCCTTTGCTATCAAGGCAATGTGTTTGGAACATGCATTTGCTGGACATACTGATGTTGTCAGATGACCTTGCCACACCATAACCTTGACCAAACTGATACCACTAATCATGTGTCTTAACAATAGCTAACTCAAATAGCTTACTCTGGGTTTTCCTTTAGCACTAAGTTGACCAATATCTTCACGAATGCTATTAGCCAATATGCCGCATATGGTTGTAATTTTTTTTGGAGAAGCCGGCATAAGCGGAAGCAAATATTATTGTTGCCTGTTGAAGTGGTGGAGCAGTGGAATGTTTGCCTATTTTGCTACAGTTGTCTGTTAGAAAAAGTTTGCCCCCCTCTGATGTTGCTAGGCACCTTTACAGAATGGTGAATTCATTGTTACCTCTTCACTCTTCCACATTGTCTTATAACAGCATTCAAACATAAAAGCATGTGTTTGCACTAGATGGTGTTTTTCCACTGGGCTTAGCTTTTAAATGCAGTGGTTTAATGTTCAATGTTCATAAAGCTAAACTAGATTTTTTTTGTGTCATTCACATGAAAGGATTAAACTGGCATCTTTTTATTTTTTATCAACAAATCATCTGACAAAACCAACAATTAGAGTATGAAGTATTATATATATCTTATACAGTAGTGTACTGGACATCGACTCCGCACTTTGTGGAGTAACACATTAGAACCCAGAGTGGGAGATTTCTTGACATTTCACCTCTCACTGCAGTGTTAATGCTGCTAAGCAGGCCTCGATGTGCCATCGATCTGACCCAGACGACCAAGCATTCACATCCCTGTAAAAACACACTGGGGATGGAGATGTAGAGCAATGCGCCATGTTGTGTTTGCTTTGTTAGCTCCTTGAGGCCTGGCCTCCCAGCTCCATTTATCAGGAGTGTTTGCACAAGGGGGTAATTTGTAATATTCGCTTAGGGCTTTGGAGATATAGCAGTGGGACAACGGCTAGGGAAGAGATCAGTAGTTTGTTTTCTTTGGTTCAAACTGTAGTGGAAGTTTTATTTCACAGCATGATTCCATTTGGTTTGTTCACACTGTCCAGTTACAAGAAGGCAAGGGCTTTTGAATAAAAGTCAAAGTGAAAATTATTAAGTTTAGGTCAGGATATACAGCTCTCCAATCTGCCAGTTAGAATTGTTTGAGATGTTGTATAACAGTGAATGGACCTTAATAAGACTGGCCTTGCTTTTCCATTTAGCACTTTATAGTGTGGGACCTGGCCAAATGGTCAGAGTGAGTCCAGACATTTGTCCTTGAAGAGAGAACATTGCTGTTAAAAGGTTAGGGCAAGACTAATGCAGACATTGAACCTGGCATACAAGATACTCTACAATGTCACTTCTCTTTGGAGTCCAATTAATTATAATCTGAGCTCTATTCTGTGGCTTATTCACAGGCACTATATACTGTATAAATAATGTAACATGTTGTAAGTGCAATGTCAGCAAACGTCAATTACTTAACATTGGGTTTCCCAATTATCTGATCTTGTTTTGGTACACTACCCACCCTCAGCACTGCTGCTTTTCAGCACAAAGATGAGGTGAAGATGTCTAATTAGGCTAATAACTGTTTCACTTTGCACCACCGCTGTGTATGAAGAGTTATGCAAAACTTCGATCAGTAAATGTTCTCGGTTTTAAATTTGGGCATAGCATTAGCATTCACAGGTACAGCCAGACCATGGTCCATACCTTCATTCTGAATCTTTTCTTATACCGTTCAGTATTCCTTAATGTGACTAAATGTTTCCATTTAGTCTTGAATAGATAGATAGATTCCAAAGCTTGGTATAGTTTTTAGTAGTAGTTTTTCTTAAAGATACAGCACAAGTCTATTTTGGTTCATTGGATAACGTGATATTTTGTTTTGAAAATACCTCTGTGTCCTCACTTTGGTCAGGTCATCATATCTGCCTTAAATAGAAAGCCCCTGCTGCAGCACACGGTCTTGCACAAACTCAGGTAACATAAACTTAGCGTAATCATGCATGTATCTACAGGGAAATCTCGCGAATTGTTTTTGCTGAACAGAACACAACTGCGGGCAATTATGTGCCCATATAGTGTCGTGGAAAAGAGTCTTGTGCGTTTTGATTTCCATCAGATGTCACAATCAAAGTAACTTCACTCAATAGTGAAAGGCAAGGCAGACATGGTCCCTGGCCTTGCAACTGCTGCAATATAAAAGATTGGAGAACGAATGAAAGAGAGACGAGGATAAAAAGCCTTTCCATCCCTGGAAGGTCAAGTAGACAGGCAATTTTACTATATCTCCTATCTCTGTGACAAAGGTTCTAGCAGAAATTCACTGAACAGCAGTATGATAGAAATCACAGAAGCAACAGTAGAGGTAGACGAGTGAAGTGGGGAATTAAGGGAGTCGTTTTCCTCACACTACTTCTGGCCTATAGATTCATGTAATTTGGCCACACTGCCTCCCTCCCTTTGATGAAATTCAATAGGTCGATGTATGGTAAAGTTTTTTTTAAGCCTTAAGATGCCTTGCTGGGTGTCTCCAAAAGTGGAAGAGTATCTATAAACAACTAAACAGTCATGAGAGTACGTGTATCTGTGTCATACCTGGGGCAAAATGTTACTACAGTCATATGTTTTGAAAAGTATTCACCACATGAATGTCCTGGGGCAGCTGGCTTTGTGGCAGAGTGGGTTGTCCACCAATCATAAAATCGGCGCTTCGATCCTGGCTTCCCCCAGCCCACATGTTGAAGTGTCCTTGATCAAGATACTGAACTCGAGGGCTGTACAATCGGTGTGTGTGAATGAATGTGAAAGCGCTTTGAGTACAACTAACGATTATTTTAATAATCGATTAATCTGTCGATTGTTTTTTTGATTAATCGGATAAAAAAAAACCCAAAAACCATTCATTTCCAACCCTTTATTCAAAAACAGAATTGACAGTGCAAATTCACAGTGCCAAAAATCTTCAGAAAGTGCAGGTTGCTCCTTGAAAAGAAAAAATGGACTAACACAAAAAACACACATGTATGCTTTACATCTGCCAAATGTATAGGCTTTTTAAAAAGTAGTTATTAACGAGCTAACGCTAACTTTTCATGCTTGTCAAGCTGGATAACGAGTAAACACCAGCACCAGAAGAGCTACCGTAGGGTCATTACGCGCCTCACTTCAAAATGGAACAAAAGTAGGATTCTGTAGTGATTTACCCTGCTGTTGAACTCCCTTCCTCCTCATCAAGGACTCCAAGATGTTTTCGTTTTAGGTGCTGAATCATCACTGTGGTGCTCCCGTGCCATGCCATGTCGCTTTTGCATATCTTGCAATTAACACAATTTTTCGATTTATTTAGTGTGAAAAACTTCCGCACCTTGGTTGACTTGGGTCGTACTGATTTCTCTGCCTCTGCCCAATGTGTTTCAGAACAACATTAGGGGTCACTCTGCTTCACGCTCAACCGCGCTTTTTTTATGCTCAAATATCTTCACGTCTTATTGAGTGGCGTAATCGTCACGCGACACAACTAATCGATAAGGAAATTCGTTGCCAACTCTTCTAATAATCGAATGTTGTCGATTTTATCGATTCGCAGCCCTAGCTTTGAGTAGTTGGAAAACTAGAATGGCACTATACAAGTATGCATAAACCAACAGTACAGGCCTGAAAAAACCCATATCCACAGTCGGGGGTGTCTGACCCAGGTTTTGTTTGATTGTTGACAGAATGTCAAGCATCAGACGTCCTCGACTGTTGCTCCCTCCCTCGCATTCCTTTCACCATTGCCTTGGTATTGATTTTAAGGCCAAATATGGTCTCTGGCAGGTGTGGGTAGCTGTGATTTGAATAAAAGATAATCCTAGTTCAACAGCACCAGGCAAGCCCTGGGGCAGATCAATCGCACTCCTGCATCTGAGACATAATAGCAAAACAAATCTATACATATTGCAGTAGCCAAATGTATGTAACTGATATATTATAATGTCTCTAGAGTCGCTTGTTTTGGTCCAAAAACATTCCAGGATCTCCTTTGTTCTACTTCTGCTACTGATCTTCTTCCTGTCTTGTGTCAAGTCAAACCAGACAGTGGGACTGATTGTGATGCCAAAACCTTTAACATGCAGCTACCAACATGTATTCATGTATTCTGTAGGGTTTCAAGTTCTGATTCTTTTAAGTATTATGGACATTCAAGATCAGTTTCGTTCTGAAGGACTAAGCTATTGCTTTTAGACAATAGCTTAGTTGCTGTTGGTTTACTGATATTTAATATGCACACTCGTGATTTTATCCCATCTCCTGCTACCTCCCTACTTTTCTGAGCTCCAGGACCTTTGTGGCCTACTTCAAGAGTGCTGGACATGCTGGTTGTTTGGGTTGTGGTTGTACAGTCTAGAGAAGACATCCTCCTTCACCATCTTCCAGGCCTCCCTCTAGCTCCTGGCCCAGGCTGAGAATTTGAAGGCTTGCTGTTGAGATTCAGCAGACAGACACCTCCTCTGGGGAGCTGACATCATTAGAGAGGAGAGCAGATTCCAGCTCCTGCTGGCTTCAGTAAGGGAAAGAGAGAGTTAAAGAAAAGGAGAGGGGAAGAGAAAGGAAGAACGGAGGGCGGGTTTAAGCAATGCGAGGTCAAGATCGTGGCACAATTACCCTGGCAGTGCCGTGCCCTGGGAAGCCAAAGCCCCTGACTTCTCACCCTGCCAAGGTCGCTCGGGCCGCTCCTCCAGACAATTAGCCTTCTAAAATCCTCCTGTCATTTTCACATTCACCGCTGACATCCCTCCCCCTCCCCCCGTTCCTCCCACTCTGCTAGGTAGTCCATATGCTGTGAGCCTGTGGCACTCATTTCCATGCCGTAGACATTGCGTTTTCTCTAACTGCTACTCTGCTTGTGTGTGTTTGTGGCTATTCTTTACTCTTTCAGTATAGTGTGTTACTGCCCTCAAGTGGTGCTGCAAAAGTGGCTCATATGCACGTACATACTCTCCCCGACGCACACCCACACGAGCCCAAACAAAGCCCTTATACATGAGGAGACAAAAGTGACACGTTGTGTTTTTTTGGGTGCTGGAAGTGGCAGAGTGTCGGTCTGGATACTGTAACGTATGAGTGTTCGCTGCTGGAAGGGCAGCACGGCGAGCACAAACGGAGCAAAACAAAACGGTGAGACAGCGAGTTGTGAATATGGGTCATCTTTGGTTTTCTTCATGCCCTTAATATAAGACGTGATTGTCCACAGCAGCATTTTAAGGTAGCCTGGACTGTGTTGAAGAAAAAGTGGGTAGCAATTAATGGATCTGGTTGTCTTAGGTTTTGGTATCCAAAATGAAAATGGATATAAAAATATCCCTCCATGTTGAAGTTGTTGTTGAACAACACAAAATCTGCACATCAACTGAGAGCTTAAAAATAAATGATCCAAGGCCATCCAAATGGATTTGCTAGACACAAAAGACATGTACTGTATAAAAACAGAAAAAATACCTTACATTTTTCCACTCCAGCAGCCCCGAAATATTTTCTTTGGAACCATTTTTGAATATACACGAGATTTAACAAAGCCCAAACAAATAATTACATTTTAGAGAGCCTATGCAATTACGTGGTTACATTTTTTAAATTTACGTTCCAGTAATAGCATCAATAGTTATTTAACACATAATTTAATACCATTCAGGTATGACAGCACATTTGTATGAAGAACCCAAAGTGGCATCACTCAATCCTACAACAAGAATTGGCCTGAATTATCTGAGATAAAGCCGCCATTTAATTAAGTCAAGTTAACTTCCTACACTTTCAAGTGGCACACATTTACATTTTATTTATCTTCTGGACTACTCCATGTGTTCCCAGTCATGGGGGAATACAGGAGGCAGCTTCATGTGAGGGGTCTGGCCAATTAGAATGCATAGTGAATCTGCCAGTAAGCTTATTAAATCACTGTTATCCCTATTAACACAATGGACATGATCCTCTTCTACCTACTGCATCCTCATTTTATGTAGTATACAATGCGACAAGCAGCGTTTGTCAGATCATCTAATGTGAATATGCTCGCATAGAGACACACACACACACACACAATTGTGCGAGGCTCAAATCCCAGCACATGACAGCATTTTGAGGGATCATATAGATGCAAATGCAGCCATGTAATTGCACAAGCAGTAGATCTGCGCTCTCTAGCCTGGATGCTGTCATGTCATCGGCTGATTCCATCTGCTTTTCATCGTTGCGTGCCCCCCCCCCCCCAGCCCCCCTTCCAAGACCTGATTTCCATACCAACCCAAAGCTTTAGAATCCTCTCATCCTTCCTTCTCCGCCTCCTCCTCTACCAACCTATCTCTTCTGGTCCAGGCAGGAGTGATGGAAATGACAGCAAAGACGCTGGTGTCACAGCCAAACACCCAAATGACAGGGAAGAGGCCTCCTGCATAGTTTCTCTTCCTCCCATCCCCTCTCCTCCTCTGAGTGTTACAACTCCCCTTGTCTCACTTTTTCCATATCTGACATGTACAAACTCCTTTTAAGTATGCACAGTTTAGTTTTCTGGGGGAGAATGTATCAATCCTCCCATCCTCCCCTATCTTCAGTCTCTTCCATTGGTCCTCCTTCTTTCCTTCTCCTGACCTCCCATAATTCTCAGTAGCTTTCATATTTTTGCACGTCAGGTGCGCAAGCAGCATGCTTTCTGCATCTGGGTTTATAGGGATTTAAAACATTCCTTATGCAGGCCTGCATATCAAGATAGATAAAAACCCAGTGTGACGGCAGTGTGATGCGCTACCAATCTACGGATTTGCTGCAAGTCAAAAGAGCAATGATCCTTTGCTTGGGAAAAAGGACTTGGCTGGAACAGACTGTGAGGAGGACTGTGCCAAGACTTTTTTTCTGTGCTCATTACTATGATTGGGGTGATGCTCTTTTACATTGCATTCCGCAATTGAGAAATGCATCTGAAAACATTTTTTGGAGGGAATGCAACTTATTTTGCAATTTCACCTCGTAATGTGGTCATTTAATGCATAATGGGTCTATAACATAAGGCGGGACATTATGGAAGGGTTATTTTGTGATGAGGGAAAATATATTGTGGGGAATGTTCAGATATAAAATATTGTGAACCAACAAATTAGTTTCATCTAACATTAGTGTTGTAGACCAACAACATGATGGGAAAAGGAAAATTACACAATTGGAATGACAAAATTGTTCAGCATGATGACAGGTGGTTGTTGAAAAGTTATTTATCTTTTACATGTGATCATTCGCTCCCTTGTGGAATAATGTTTTTGTTAACTTCATTGTGTGAATATGCTATAAATATAAATCACATCATTGTGAAAATGAGAAACTAAATCATCCAATTTCTTCAAAGTTTCTTAAAAGTCTGCAGGCAGCAAGAATGTGTGACTATAACAGGTGGTTGTAGTGAGTATTAGCTGGTATGCATTGAGGATTCTCAATGCTATTTAGTACCAGGTGGAATCATTTTGCCCACAAACCTATGCTGCTAAACTATGTTGTTTACAAAAAGTTTAACTCTAGACAACAGCACCCACTTCAATGGATGTTTTTCACAGCAGATATTTAGATTTTTCATAGCAGGAAAAGCACAGGTGTTAATGTTAATGATGGTTCTGTGCCATTAAGTGCCCCAGTAAGCCATACCTGTAAGCCAGCAAGCTCAATATCAGGGCCCAGGAATTGAAACACATACATGGAATTCAGCCATTATTAAAGTTATCAATTACATCTGTGCTTTTTCTTCTACAACATACCAAAGACAATTAGAGACCTTTAGCAAAGACCATACGCATTTGAGCATATACAAATGCACACACGTATTTTATCACATACAGCATGCACAAACATTGTTATATTCCAGCACATACACACGGAGATAGATGTATATGAGTATGCCAGTACACATACACACACTTCAAATCCCCTACCTCTCCCTCCCCTCCTTCATCCAACACATAACACTTCCTCCAAAATTCACTGGCAGTGTGTGCTGTGGAGGCATGAGATAACGTCCCAGAAGTTTTTCAAGGGCAGGACGGGTGCTCAGACATCAGAGGGAAGCCGCGTCGAGCCGAAGCTGATTCATTACATGTGTTGCATCTGCCTCCTATTAAAAAGCCCAGAGCGCTCTGGCTGTCTCTCCCGGTCTCTCTTTCTCACTCTCTGACTGCAAACTACCTCCTGACTCCTCGCCTAGACCTCCTCTCTCCAAAAAACTCTTTCTGTCTCTTTCTTCTAAACTCTTTACAGATGAACTCTAGCATACAGTACTACAGCACAAAGTTCAATCAATATGAGTTATAAGACCCATACAAATATTTTAGGATCAAAGCTGTCCATACATGAAATATTGTATTTATATAGAATATTTTTTAAATTTTTACCATAATTCAAAGCCAGAAAAGTCTAAAATTTAACACAGATGCAGTGTATAACCTAGAATTAATTCAGGAGCATTGAAAACAACATTTAGGCCATGGTACCATTACCATACACCATAAACTGTGGAAGTGGTAATTTTTCATTTTATATTTTCATAATGAGCTAATAGTTAACTACCACATTGTGTCTCTTTGCATGTTTTTGTGTTGATCATGTTGATGTTTCTGCAGTTGGCTTTGGTTGGTAGTTTTCTAATGAGCTTTCTTGGCTATTGTTGCTCATGCTCACTAGAGCCCAGTGGATATGTTGGCGTGGCCAATATTATCGGGCAGTTTTATCTTATCATATCACAGATATATAGCTGTTGGCTTATATGTCCACTGAAAAGTAAAAGGAATTTCACTAAAGACATGGCAAAGATATGTCTGAGATAATTTAGAAACAGATTTGCCATGTCTCATGTCCACCAGAGAACACTGATATAAATGTAAAATGCCCTGCACTGTACATATCTTTTCACAATTCTTTAACAACCAAATTAAAGGGATCCTCATTAAAAAATGTGTTTGTGTTTAAACAAACAAATATCAGCCATAATATGGTTATCTGATTGTTTGTTTGGTTTTACCAAATATAGATAATGCCCTAAAAAAACTTCAGTTTCCAGCCTCTGGCTCTAATATAAATTTCTGGCATTTATTCTAAATAAGCACTGCTTCCGTTGGTAGAGGTGTAAAATGCATAATTTCCTGTTTGTCATTGAATGTTTCTGACAATGGCAGATTTCAAAGCCTTCATAAACTGGCACAGTTCTGTCATATATTGGCCATATGGACCCCAGGAGTGGCAGTTGTTGCCAAGATAACAACTAATGGGCATCGAAATCAACAATTAACAATACACTGGTAATAGGTTGGATCTCTCTTGGTGATTGGTCAGTACTAAAGAAATAGCATATTGATTAGGAAACACGGCACGATTTTACTCAGACATTCCATTAAAGAGCCATTTCCTTACCTGATTGAAGAACACAGTTTTAAAGTTAGACCTATTGCAAGTTTCAGCCTGTTCTTCATCTAGCATTTTTTTTAATCACTTGCTCATTTCCTTTGCCCCACAATCTCATCTTCAGTGTTTTAATTATGTCGTGGTGAATGATAGCTAGTTTTAAGGTGTGTGTGTGTGTGTGTGTGTGTATGTGTGTGTGTTTGGTGGACTTGTTAAAAGGGGCCTTTTTGCGGTGCGTACGTCAGCTTCAGCTGATAATTATTTCAGATTACTTTAGAGGAAATTAAACATTTCTTATAGTACGTGTGAGGGTGACAAAGTTATCAAGTGCAGTTGCAGGAGAGGGTGTAAATGTTGCACATCCAAAATTGTAATTTTTGCAACTGCTAATAAGATCATTTTCACGTGTTAAAAAATAATTAATGGTGTTACAGCACTAGAGCATAACTGGAGTCTTTAGTACATGAACCAGTGGTACACAGTGGTCAGTGATGAAAGGAAATGGTGGTGGAAAGTGTAAGAATGATCAAAGTCACAGTGATATGTAAGAAAGACATTGCTTATCACTTATACTAACATGATGTCACACCTAGTGTTAAAAAATTGGGGCTGATACCGGTGGTGTTTTGGTAGAGCCCTATAAAGTTCCTGCTGGAAAAAGTACTCATAATTATTTTGTAATGGTCCTAATACTAGTCAGTATTTTTGTGTTACATGACCTACATCTGGATTTGCTTATTATGTACAGAGAGCGGTATTTTCTTTGATATTTAGCCAACTTCGAGTTGAAGTTGTGAAAATCTGTGTGTAGTCAGACATTCTGTCATTTCGAAATCTGTCTGGACCACTGATCTGTCCCACCAACCGACTCTTATCAGCTGATAAGAGTGTTTACGCCAGCCTTATCTCTGTCCATTTAAGGGTTATGGGGTTGAGAGTTATAACTGATAAATCCTTTCCACGTGAAACTGTTGCAGAATCTGTGATTGATGCAGCAAACCCAGAGTTATTATGGTCACGGTGTTGAGCAGTGCATAACGCTTTGACTTACATGTAGGAGGCACATTTTATCTCACACTTTCAGACATCTGAAAGATACAATCAATAATGTGGTTAAAATATTGCTACGGTCATGAAAAGTAGCCACACTAATAATAATTGTTATACTATTAATAATGGAAAAAGTTATAGTTGAGTTTCAATGCTTTGATTCCATTCTATACTTTCTTTTTTTGAAAGACTCCATGTTTATTTATTTGATGGAGGTATGTTACAATGACCCATCATTGTAATTACTTCCAACCTGATTAAATATAAGCTAACATTACCACTATTAGAATAACGGATGATTATAGGGAGCGGCACACAGCAGTCACTCGTTTTGACTTTCACCGGTAAAGTAATAGCTTCAAATCATTTCACGGCATTTATCATCAGTGTTATAGTTAACATCAGTGGCACTTCTTTGTTTGAGAGACATGGATGTGGAATGCCGATGCTTTCATGAAGTTGTGTGTAAACAAATGAAATTAACATGTATACAATGCATTCAAATTACTGAATTGCATTTTTCTATTTTCTTTTGTTTGTTTCTTGTTAAGGTTAACACTAATTTTCTGCAGCAGCTATTTAGGGGTTGAAAATTAACATCTATATTTTGTCTTTCCTTCCATACCTCCCCATTAGCTTGAAAATACTCTTGGTGATTGAAAGGTCTGCTGAGATAATTACAACATTGAGAGATACAGCAGCTCACACTTGAAAATTAATGAATAAATCATTCTCTCTTACTCTCCACATGGTTTTGCTGACCACTAAGTGCAAATGCGGCATGTACCACAACCTGAAGTTGTTTTACTGCGACTTTGAATGCGCCCTCTTTTTTGAAAGCCAAAGTGGACTTTGACTTGCAAATAATCATGTCGAGTTAAAAAAAATTCAAGTACAACCTCCAAAGTGAACACCATTTGAATTTTTCTTGTTAGCATGCATAAATCTTTTGCAAAATGCACTCACTGCTTTCAACGCTAATAGTGTACACAGAAATCAAAGCTGTGGGTTTCTTGCAGAGCAACAAGAGAGGAGGAAGATCTGCATAATGTTGGCTCCAGCAATGAAGAGCAAAATGCAGATCCACAGCATCGCTCCCTTGCTTTCCTTCCAATAACATCATTAGCATTTTGACATCATCGGCCTAATTGTTGTTGGTAGCTCTGCGAAGTGCTTGCCTTGGAGTGGGAGTCGGGAGGGAGAGGAGGGGGCTGGGGTGTTTCCGCTGCAAGGCCTTGTGCTTATCAGTGCGGGGCAGATACTGTTCCTATGGTCCTGGCTGACAGGTGAGGTGTGTGTATGTGTCTGTTGGTTGCGGTTGTCAGTGAACCCCCGGGACAGGTGCTGAGGGATGGGTTCGTATTTGGGAGCAGGTGCACTCCCCCACCCCCATCCCCCTTCATCCTCTTTTGCCTTGTTCCGTTACTCCCCCAGGAGGCATATGGTGAGAGTGATTGGAGAGACCTGGGGCCCGCAGGGAGTGCTCCTCTCCCCAGTTCATCTGTTCCAGACGGGGCCCTAAGGGACATTGAGGCTCTCCTGAGGTCCCTGTTGGCTGGGAATCAGGCCGAGTAAGCGGCTTCGCTTTCAGGTTGACTGCTTTGTTACAGTGTTGGGCGGTCGTGGTGGCCACCCCAGTTAGCTTCACACCGTGCAACATCGCACACTGCAATTTTGTGCGCAGGACACATGCCGAACGTCTGATAGGTCGCGCCCTCTAATTTGTTTGCTCTGTACCTCATTTGTACTCAAGTGTTGCTTCTAATCTGCCGACTCTTGTCATGTCCTGCTGTCATTGCTTGGAATAGAAACACCCTCTTGCTGCGATTTCACAGGCTCATATTTGGGAACCAGCTTACAAATGTGATGAAGTTCTGAGTGCACTAGGAGAGAGAGTTATGGAGGCATTTTAGGCCTTGTATAATATGTGTACCTCTTTTATGTGGTCATTTATTATAAGGCGAGCTCTATGAATAATGTATGATTAAAAGGCGTAATGGATACACTGGGACTCGTCAAAATAAAAGCAAAAATCCATTTGCTCTCCCTATAGTAAATCCAGTAGCTTGTCCTTGGGCTAATTTCCAACTTGGGACTTGGTTGGGGGAGTGAGTGCATGTCTTGATAGTGATTTCAAGGGAGGGAGGTGTTAGTTGTGCTGTAAAGTGTGTGTGTGTGTGAGAGAGAGAGCACGAGAGAGAAGAGGGAGGAGGAGGAAAAGTGAAATGAGACATGGATGAGGAATAAAGCCTGAAACACCTCTTTCTCTTGATGCCTCTCTCCTTCATCTCACTGTATCCCAGACCCTCTCTTTCTCTCTTTCCTTCTCTCCCGTCTCTGTCTCTCACCATCTTAAAGCTCCTTTCCCCTGCCTCCGAGCAGCTGCCACTTCTGAGCCTGAAGAAATGAAGGCAGATGAATCAATTTGGCCTGTGGCCCTAAAGTGCGCTTGTCTGCACCCCAGTCTGGGCGGGGGGGATAATGAGCCGGTAGATTGAGCCGGTGCCGGAGCCCGGCACTGAACGCCGAGATGCCTTCGCCCGCCGCACCACCGCGCCCCCCTCACATACAAACACACACACACATACACACGCTGCTGAATGCCTCCCTGAGCTGCGGTAGCAGCCAGCCTCTGGGTTAATGGGGGTGAGGGTCCTTTGCGCAGGACGCTTTTCAGAGCAAATTAGAGGAAGGATCTGTATCCGTCCTCTTCAGCCCTCCCTTCCCTGTGTTGCCCCTCGTCTCCTCCCTGCCCTGAGAGCAGACTGGAGCGTGGTAGTGCGGAGCAGAAGAGCATCAAGGCAGCTGGAAAGGAAGGGGCGGGCGGGGGCAAAGTCCAAGATCCTAGGGTAATGAGGATTGACACTGGGACAAGGCTGAGGCACAGCCTCCCTGAGCACTGTTGACAGGTGACGGCAGTGTAGGGAGAGATGAGGCAGAGCGTGAGAAGCTGGAGCAAGGAGAAGAAAAGCGAGGTCAGGACTTACAGCTTCTCTTATTCACGGAGGAAAGAGGTGAGAGACCGTGCAGCCATCCGATGACCCCGTAAACCCCCTGCAAGGTGAATGAGGTGCGGATCAAAGAAGCGGGAGAACAAAGCATCACCCACCAGCCTTTAGCCAGCTCCCTGCTGACAGACTACAGATTGATCGACACTGCAAGGAGAGTGAGGAAGAGCGAAAGGAAAGTTAACCAAGCCTAGCATGAACTGATGTGAACCACTACTGTCTCCATCGATGCCTTGACTAGCCCTTTCTAAGCAGGTGCGCGTTGTGACTTCACCCAGGGTTAGAGTTGTATAAATGAGAAGACCCAAGTCGGCACTACTCAACTTGGGGGGGAAATTAAGATGCTGGAGGGCCCTTTGAAGATAATTAAAGAGCACAGAGCGGCAGCCTCTAGAGAGGGACTGCAGACATGTTCAATACCAAGACTAATGGAGCTAATTTCCAGTACATTATTCATGTACAACACAGGCGCTTACTTAGCTCTGTTTTTTCTGTGTCTCTTCTGTCTGTCGTCTGAAGTCAAACTGTCCCCCACACATATATGGATTCACCACATTCACTTGATGCATCACCTGATTAACCTTGCTCCAGTACTGCATGGGTTAAACCTTCAATGTAAACAAACTTAATCCACACAAGAAAAATCAAAAACTATAACTCCTTAAAGCAGCCAGGTGGCCAAAAACTGCTCCCTCAAGGCTGCCCAGATTGCATTAAAAAGGCATTACCTCAAGCATAGGGGAAAGGCATTATGACCTTGAACTGTATCATCACTTGCAACCGATCACATCTCAGTAGAGACCATTAGCTCCACCCTCAAGCTCACTAACTTGTCCTTTAGCATTAATGAGTACACAAAGAAGAAAAAACAACACATGAAAGCTGTACAGTTGGGAGCTTAGGGCCAATTAAATACCTCCCCAGACAGGAAATTAGTCCCTGCCTTAATCACAGGCAGTCAGGGTTGCCAATCTTTTGTCAGAGTTGGTGAATTCCTGCCTAGATCAATTGCTCTCCTGTCCCGTTGAACAGCAGCTCAGGGAACGGTCCTTGCACTCTGCATCATTAACCTAGGTGGCTAATTAGACGCAGTGCTCTGATCAATAGCCAAGTTGATTGCTGACTGGGTAATGTAGCCGCAGGCCCCAGAGGAGACGGAAACACTTTGGGCGCCTTCAGGAATGTGTCAGCAACACTGATGCTGGGTAAACAAAGTAATCAACGGCTGTACTTGATGGCCATGTGATGCCGACTGTACCTTGATACTCTGTCTCTGCCTCCATGCCTTGCCTGCCAAGGGGGATTGCTCTCTTTGTGCTCTCCTTGAGAGAAGGAAATCAGAAAGGCCACCATCTATTTTGAGATTCAAGGAGTGATTAGGCTGACAGCTAGTCGAGAGAGAGTGAGAGAGGGAGGGGCGGGTTGAGGTGGATGTCAAACCTGATTAGGCCCACCTGCAGGTTTCTCTTCCTTCCATCTCTACACCCTGATTGCTTGGCGGCAGCTCCCTCCCCTTCTCTGCCACACTCACCCCAGCCCACTCCACCCCCATCCTGTCACTGTTGACCTCGGTGCACTGCTAATGCCCCTTGGCCAATCAGCATGCTTGCCCTGGCGGCGGCAGGGTAATTAAAAGGGAATTGTGTCTACTTGGCATGTGAGCTGGTGGGCACGAGGGTAGACAAACACTCTCTCTGCTGCCTTGCCTCCCTCCCTCTCTCCCAGCCAGGTGGCAGCGTACAGGACCTGTCAGATTAGCTGATGACCCTTTTAATTCTAGCCCAGCCTGGGGCCATAATTGATATTTACCGGGAAAGGTTAATTGTAGCAGTGATCTGCTTAAATTACAGTGGAGATCAGGAGAACGGGGCCAGCCACCGCACGCCACCAGGGGAGCTGCTTCACGCAAACTGCTAGTCAAATGGATTACACCCTGCGGCCATCGTCACTGTACTCCAAGGTGGGGAAGCAGCACGGGACATTGTGATTGGCTGGTACAGCACCAGCACAGAGTTGTCCTAGCTGAGCTCGCCAACCTCCCATCTGGCTGGGAATTTGGGTGCATGCCAACTGTCTTGATGGCCTGCAATAAAACAAGCCATCCATGTTTGCATTAGGGTTATCATGATGCGGGTGGCTGAACGCAGATATAGCAGATTTGTACATTTAAGCTACCGAATGCTGATATTTTGTGCTAGTATTTGATTTTTATTTAGGTTTTTTTGCAATTTGACCATTTTCATTACCAGAAAACAGCAGATATAAAATGAATATGAAAGTGTAATTTTTCTCTCTAAAATGTTGTATTGGTAAAGGTTGAAGTACGTATGTTGTTGAGCGCTGTCCTCTCACCGTTCATGATACAATGACTTCCCCTTTTTTTGCTGACCTCAAGGAGCTGTTTTTGCCCTTGCGAAGTTAGCTAATGAATGTGCGTGAGCTGTGAGGGAGTGGAGTGATTTTAGACAGTATTCAGCAGTGGATCCAGACTGATTCTACCTGTTCAGCAACATTATATTTTTTTTTTACTATGTAGGCTAAGGTAAGAACATAATACAACCTTCTTGCTAGTGTTGCCTACCTGAGGCACTAACATTATCATATGGACCGAAATTCCATCCTACCTAAGTTGTAGAATAATACAATTGGCAAAAGTCCAGTAATGTCCTGAATCCACATGACTTTTGAAGTACACCGTCACACTTGGGTTTACTACACTGTTGCAGCTGCGTTCTTGTTGCTGGCTGGCATCACTAGCAACTATGGGTCGAGGATTGGGGTTGCAGGTGTTTTTGCTATAGCCAGTTCTGCTTTGCATATAGCCAAAGCACAAACTGACACTGAGTTGTGACACCACACCAACTTTGCGTTTCCATCAGGTTAAGAATAGAAGGACGATGGCCCATTGAAAGTCAGTTGAAGCCATTGTAGTTATGCTGTATTGTTATGCATAGCTGCCTAACTTGTGGAGTTGGTTATAGATCCCAACAAGGGACAGGAAATAAGAACTGAAACCTTTTATTAGTGTTCCCTGGTTCAGACATTGCTATCCTACTATTGTTTTGCAGTGTGATTTATTGTTTTCTGATATAAAATGGATAGTTCTGGTCCTCAGTGGCTGTGTCAGGTTTGAAGCTCTTGTTATTTCCCCAATTGACACAAACTTTTTAATCTGTGAGAGGTCATTTAAAAATCAATGCACTACCTCAACTGCTGCTCTCATGTTAACAAGAATCGAAGAGAATTACCTACTTTTAAAATGGCGTGTTGGTGGATGGAATAAGATTTAATTATTCAATTGTTAGAATAGCATACAATCATTCAATTCAACATATTAGATAGATTATTCTGTGCTTTTCTACTGTTTAATGATTCGTCAGTAGAAAACAACTGTGCTGGTGTGTTTGCATTTGTTTGTAGCCTACATTGTTGCTGTCCTTTTCTCATGTACCATTGTGTGGGTTTTTTTTATTTGTTCACCCTCGGGTTCCTGTGCAGTCATAGTTTTCTGTTAATTTCAGTAAGGTATGATGTCAGCTTGGGTAATGCACCACAATTGATATCATTCTCCGTTTGTTTACATTACATCTTCATGCATGGGTTGGCACATACCACATACCTGCAACGTCCATGGTTTGACTGCCAGTCGAGGGCCTTTGTTGCATGTCGCAACCCCCTCTCACTCCCCACATTTCCTGTCGCGCTCTGCACTGGCCCAAAAAAATATCTTTAAAAAAGAAAAAGTAAAGCCTTCTGATTCATGAGCCACTTTATGTTGTGTGAAAAATATTCTCAGATGACATGGATAATAGAAATTTCCTTAGTTCGTTGCATTACATAATGAGGGTAAGATATGTTTGGTAACTTCAAAGTAGACTTATGCTGTAGCACCTGAATGCATCATTTGAGAAGATTTTTTAATCATTCCCTCCTTTCATCCACATTAGCATGCAATTAATGTAACTATGACAAAAATAATAGCAAACATGTTCACTGCTATTATGAAACACATTTACCTCAATAGGCAAGATGGTTTTCAATAATGAAAGAATGGGGGGGGGGGGGGGGGGTATGGGGGGCTTTGGAAAAGGTTCACAGTAATGTAAAGTCCATGTCATTTGTATTAAACTGGCAAAACAACACTGGCATGGTTTTTAATACATAACAATTTGAATGTTTCTCCTTGCCATTTTCCTAAAGTAATAAGCCACTCAGCAGTGATTTACAGTTACATCAGAGCAGCTTTTAGTATTATACTTTATGCCTCTCAAATGTCTAAAACGTAACCATAAATCGCCGCCTCTCAGGGTATAGTGGTTTGGTGCATGAAGTAATTATAGGATTTGAAGATGTCCTCTTTTCATGTGTCCCCTGCAGATCAAACCTTTGGCACTACGACCGGTCAAATTTAGCGAAGACGAGACGGTGCAGGAGCTCAGCCGACCGCACAGGAGCAACTCCAAGGAGCAGCTCAGTGAGGTGAGTCCTTGAACGAGACCTTTCCCGTTTTCACAGACCTCCTACAGAGAGCCAGGCTATCCACTTTCACAGGCCAAGGCAGGGGACCCCTGAGGTGGGATATAGAGAGTGGGCGGACGACAGCAACATTGAGGCTGAGATCAGAGGGCAGCTGGTGCAGTAGCTCCTGCTGTTTCCAGCTATCACCTCATAAATCCCCTGTGTGTTGGTTGGTTGGCAGCACATAGACAGGAAATGATTAGGCCGGTCACACAGCATCACCTAGTTGGCCTGGCATTATTTAAAGCATGGTGCGGTTAAATGTAGACATGACCTAACGCGGTTCAGCCAGGTGTGGGCTGACCTCGCCGACCCCAGAATGGAATGAGCTAAAGAAACTGTTCCAATTATCGCTGCGTCGGCATCCATATGCCAGCCCATTTAGAGGATGAGTAGGTGGCAAAATAAAATGGAGGCCAGGCGGCATAAGGAAAGAAATAATGCAATTTAGATACAGGGAAAGTAATGAGAATTTATGCAAAATCCCAAGCGGCTCATTTTAAATGAATGTAGAAATATGCTTCCTAACTAATGCCTGTCAAGCAGGCCTCCCAAACCTAACTAAATTCAATCAGACTGCTCATTTAGCTGACGAAAGCAGGAGGAGAGACAGAGAGAGAAAGAAGAGGAAGGAAAATATGCAGCTTCCTTTTCCAGCAGCTGTAAAATGATAGAAAGAAAAAGATTTTAATGAACTTATTAAATACATTGTTTCAAGCTATTCAGCATTCCAAATGAAAATCCAGCCTGATGGGGAAAAAAAGAAATCACCCCGCCTAATTTTTCCCATCTTCATCCTCTTTCCACTAAGCCTTGCTGTTCTGTTTTACTCGTGCACTGTCCCCCCTCTTCCCATCATACTATTTCTCTTGAATTTGTGTAAAAGGCTGTCTTTTAATGAAAAAGTCAGGAGGAAGGAGGCGGGCTTGTCAGATAAAAGACCGAAGCTGGTTGACAGCTCTGACAGGGATATACGACAAGCACCGAGAAGGAGGGTGGCACTGATGAGGGGGGTGGCAGAGTGAGGGTGGAAGTGATGGTGGGGGGGGGCTGTTGAAAATTGCACGCTGTAATCGCCGACGGTGTTAGATGTGGCATGTCTCTCTAATCTGCTGCCAAATAAATGGTGCACAGACACTGATCGTTGCACCCACGGCATCCATATCTATCCATCTCTCTCTGTCTGCCTGTCTTTACCGTTCTCTTTCTGTCTGTGTGTCTGTCCTCTCCGCTGGCTGTATTCCACCCAGTAAAGGCCTGGACATGACACACACAGCGAGATTCCTCACCAAACACCATGTTACTGTCTCTCCCCATGAAATCTCCACCACCGCACTGAGAGCACGGCTAATTTTCGTAAAACCCGCTCCACCACATCAAAGTGGCTCCCCAGCTTTAAGAGCTCTTAACTAATGATGCCGCATCTACAACGAGTAAAATGGATTTCTCTTGTCTTACCGCCAAAGGAAATAGAGACAAATGCGACATGTGGACGTGCCCGCCTGTAAAAACAGTCATGCATCAATTTGGGAGCTGGGGGTAAAAGAATTGCAGGGGATGCTGTTTGTTCATTGCCATGGTTGGGTCTTTATCTGTTTATTTTGACTAGGTAATTGTGCCTGCGGTGCAGCGGAGCCCCGGCACTAAGCCACACAGGGATTAGGGAAATATAAGGTGGTGGAGGGGCTATGTTCCACTGCATCTATGTCCTGTGGAGGAGAGGGCCTGTGGAGCTGTCAGGGTCTCTAACACCCTCCTGTATCCACCCACATGCACCCAAATCCACCCAGCTACCTGATCTTCCTGCCACAGAGGGCATACGTGTTCGCATCGCTTTCCTCATCACGCTCCAACGAGCTCTGATTGGCCCGCCCCTTGGCCTCCCTGCAATGACAAAAACCAATAGTCTGAGTTTGCAGAAGATGGACTGGACCCTCCCCTCTTGTCGCCATGTTTTTCTTTTTTTGTAAAGAGAGTGGAGGAGGGGGCATGGAAATGGGGAGAGGATTAGGGGGCGGATTTAGCAACATTTCTCTTCTCCGGGGCTGTTTAGTTAACCCTTAAATGCCGCCAGCATCCGCCCCATCCCTCTCGCCACCAACCACCATAACCACCACACACACACACACACACTAGTCCTCCTCCCTCCCCCACACTCCCTCTCTGGGGCGGGTTCTTAAATCCTTTTGAAGTCCTAAGCGCTGCAGAAATCCATTGAGAGCCATGTATAATGGCTTTTAAGAGAGAGTGTTTAGCTGGATGCCGACCCTATGGCTTATGAACCGCTGGCGTTTTAATGGATCCCCCCTTTCCCTCCCCTCTTTTCCTCCCTTCACCAGCACTAAATCCAATGGATTGTCCCTCATTATCATTTAAATAAGCCTCTCTTTCTGCTCAGAATGCTCCAAGTTGAATGAACTCTACATAGTAAGGCTAATTCCAAATGGCCTTGGCCTCCCACCACCTGTGCACATATGCACTCACACACAAAAACACATGCACATACACACATTTTTAAGTGCATTCACAACATGAACACACAGACAACAGACCGCATTCTCATTGGAATACACTTTTGGCCCTTTTGTATCCACAGATTTTGCCTTCTGTGCAGTTCTTCCTCCCCTCTCTCCTGGCCTCCTCTCTGGTCGCGGTACTGAAGGGAGCAGAGAGGTTGAGCAGAGTGGGAATAGCCTTTTGATTCCCGCAGAGCCGGCTTTCCGGTTCGCGGCGGGACTCCTCCCTAATCGTCACCACAGGAGCTGTCCTGCGAATCAGAGGGGCACACAGGCGTTGATGAGGGCTAAGGCCTAGAGCAGGTGTGGGAGAATGGGTATTGGGAGGGTGCAAAACAAGGGAGGCAGTGCTGGTGAAGGTGTGGGGGAGGTCGTTTGGATTGAAGGTGGACTTATGGATGAAATTGGTCTAGCAGAAAAGTCCCCTCCAGAGACCGGGGGGGAGAGAAATTGCCAATCTAGACAGAGGAATAAAAGAAGTGAAAAGTGAAAGTGGAGGGAGGGATTTGGAGATTGGTATTCGTGCTGGGCGCTGACAGACAGAGCCAAGGAACAGAACAAAACCCAGCTTTTTCTGTCTCCGTCCTGCTCTTGTTCAGCATTTAGAGGACTGCATTAGAAAACACAGGAGTTTGATGGGCCAAAACACCTCACTTAAATGCATGAAGAGATATTCATCCGGAGTACAAAAGGGGCAGATATAACATCATGAAGAACGTTTGGTTTAGTTCCAAAATGTGAAACCATTTTTTTTTTTTTTTTAAAAGATCCCACAAGATGTAATGAAGGACAGTGTATAGAGTAGGTCTCTGTAACGTAATTTCTACAATTTGGATTGCCTTTTATAATAAACGTTTAATGATGAACATGACATGTCTTTTTGTCTGTATGAGGATATTAAGCATATGAGAAATGATCCAAGTGATCCAAAAATTCCTGTTGATACTCTTATTCAGTGCAAAGCAAATACTTAAAAAATGATTAAATGGAATAAGGAGAGAAGCAAATACCTTTGGCTCGCAGGGTACCTCAACAACAATTTCTATCAAGGTGTGTTTTATCATTTTATCCACTGACGCAGGTGACGGATTCACGCCCATGTGTCTATCAATGTCAGAGGACACTCTTGAAGGCACAGAAGCAGGCGAATTCAAACAAATAAATGGTGACATTTAATCTCGACCTACACTGCAACACATTACTTGTCTTATAAATCCATAAGAAGCATACATCATTTAGCCTACAAAAAGTCAGCCGATTAGAACATGTTGCCTCATGAAGTATCCAAGGTATCCCAGTCTCAGAATCATCTTTTTAAGTAAAGCATGTAAAATTCACACTGTGCTTAAAATACATTTACACAGCCGTAGAGTGACTATTGTGCACCATTTAAATTATAATTTAACCAAATAATTAAGGTTTTTCACAGTGTACTGACAACAATTAAGTCTCTCAGCAGGACGTGAGTGAATGTTTTTAGAGCGGGTGCCGCTCAGCTACCCCTATTGTGGAGGCCAGAATGTATGGGAGTGATGTGTGCTGGCGTGGGGTACATGGCGGGGCGGGTAAAAGGTTAACGTGAATATTGATATTAAAGCGGCGCTGCTTCATCATGTCTGTGTCAGCGAGTGAAACGCTCCTTAAAGGTCATCCCTGTTCTCCTCTCTCTCCCTACAGAGTTCCACTCACTCGCTGTCAGGCCGTGGCTACTCGGTAAGTGGCATTTTCATGCTTCATAGCTTTACGGCAGAATTACAATCTCCAACGACCCGCTTTATGGCCCCGGCGCTCGACATTTTAATTATGTTAAATAGAGTAATGGAGAAATCATGATATTAGGAACATTAATTCTGGCTGACTGACTGATTAAATTGCGGGAAGGTGTCCTGCGCTACCTTGGCAAAAAGAGCCTCGTTTTATTGGCATCGATCAGCGCCATTCGCCGGTGCTGCAATTTGGCTGTCAGGAGTTTTATGTCTTCCTCCAGTGACTGTCAGTGGAGGATCCTTTTGCTCACATATATGACGATATGCCTAAAAGCCTTTTAAAGGCCCCCATATCTATGCAATAAACGAAAATTCTCCCCACGAGAGAAATGCATGTACATTTATACCTTCAGGAAGATCTATGGCAGTTAAACATGTCTTCCGATTTATTGGAAACAACTGACTGTACGTTAATAGGAGTCAGTGAGATGTTTTTGGTCATACAATATGACTGTTGTTCAAGGTAAATGTGCCCGAGGAATATTTAGTGATACCATGGAATACGTCAAACCAATCCTTTCAAACATACACTAGCTCACAAATTGTCAGAGCAGGACTATTTTTATCCCTTGAAAGCATCTGTTGCCTTGCCCCAGTGCGTTTTCGAACCGTAAATCTGTGCTCTTCCCCTCCCATTGTTTCAATGATGTGTCTAGTCTCTGGGTAATAGAGACAGCGGTTGTCCTTTATGTCCTTTGCTTAAGGGGAACTCATAAGAGGAACATTCTTTAAAGTGTGCTACTTTTAGCTGATGAGTGGCATATGGCAGTTCTTATTGCAGCTTGGAAGCAATCATCCCGACAAACAAAACAACTATAAATGGTTTGTCATCATTAATCTGCCTCAAAGGACTGCAGTTAAAGCGCTGAACAAAGCTTAACTTCAAAAGACCTTGATCTCTGTGCGATCTTTTTTTTTAAATTTTGTTTTAATAGAACATGTCACATTCCTATTCCCCAGCGGCCACATACTCACAGATGGATGAAAACAAACAAGACCTTCCAAAAAAGCTTGTGGAGCCCTTTGGCTCGAGCTGTCAGTTTGAGTCGGCAGGGAACGAGGCCTTCTCTTTATCTGAAAGGAGGAAGGGGGAATTCAGAGAGAGAGGGCAGAAATGGAGGTGGAGAGGGCTTGGTGGTGGTGGTGGTGTGGGGGCGGGGGCTTTGTGCTAGCAAAGGAAAGTCCAGCAACGAGGGCAGGAAGTTTTACGTTGTCTGGCTCCCCTCTCTGGCTATCCGATGGTGCTATCTGCAGCGTTTGTAGCCTCTGGCCACCTCCTGGGTGCTGAGCTCTGACTCTCAATCTGCTCTGCTGCCGGGCCTGCTTGATTTCTCGGGTCTCCTTATCTGTAAGTGCTTCAGGCTTTACAGTATGATGATTTTCGGGGGGGGGGGGGGCTCCAGGGAACTGCCAGGCAGAGGCTGAGTAGGTATGGGAGGAGGAGTAGGATGAGGAGAAGGCCAGGGGCCGGATAGAGCATTATGGCTGGAGGAAGAGGACGAAAGAGGCTATGTATGTGGGTGGACGGCTGTTTGTGAAGAGGGGGTGTTGGAGGGTCATCGAGGCGGGCACACGGGCCCAGGCAGCACCAGTGGCCATCAATAGCATGGTTGGCCCCTGGCACTGATCACCATCTACTGCTCTGCCTCTCCACAAACACTCAAAAAATCAGGCTGGTGGATGGGGGCTGGTTATCTGTCACAGGGAACTAAGAGTTTCTGACAGTTTGTCTTCTACGGAGAGATAATGCCTCTTCTTGTTTATGCTTCCATATGTCTCCCTTCTTATGTTGCCTGCCAGGCTTCAATGGCCTCATTTGAATGGTTTACACAAGAATGTAAAGGAAGTTTCTGGGCTTTAGTGCCAGACTCATGAAAAAGGAAATTGGAGCCACCAAATTAGTGTTTTAGACTCAGCGAACACCTTTATACTGTTTTGAAATGATTTGGCTGTTACAGAACCCATTGTCTGCTGGTTTCATTCATCTAACTGTTTTTGCTCTTCAGAAATGCTGCACATACAGTATGTCAACTGCACACATTCTGCAAAACATGACATGTCTCCTCGTCAGTCTATTGTATTTTGTCTCATTTAATTTTCTTCACTTCAGTCTTTGTTAAAAGACAAAGCTAACTGAAAACTGAAAAAGAGTGACAGTTACAAAGGTGCTAACTGAATGCTAATTGAATCCAAATGTTCAAGTATTGATCGTGCTTCCAAATAGTAGTAATGTAAGTTATGATTTTCTGCAGGCAGGTGCAAATATTTGTTAAAATTACGATTCTCGTGGCAGATAATTTCAATACTTTCATGTTTAAAGATTTTAGTGGCAAATGATTGCAGAAGAATGCATAGATTTTTTTTGTCTCAATTTCCCTGACAAGTGTGCTGAAAATACTGGCTATACTCTATATTTATTATACTGTATACTGACTTTTATTGTTGCTAAGGTTAACACCGTTAGACAGTGGAACGCTAAAAGTCTTAACGTTCTCTATATACAGCAGATACAGTAATAGCAAACTCGTTTCAGTGTTAATATAGAGTAGCCTACTGGTTAAGGCACATACCACATAACGTAGCAATGTTCCCAGCCGGAACCTGTGTTGCATGTCCCCCCACCAAAAAAACCCCAAAACAAACCCAAACATAGAATATAGAACAAATTCAGTTTTATCATCCATTAGACACCGGTGTAACATTGAGCAAATATATAATGAATTGAAGACAATGGACCGAATATTACCAGAGGTGCTAAGCAGTGACTTGCTGATGAGTTCACTTAATTGTCATTACAGCAAACTTTGCTAGGAACTTTCCTTGGTGAGCTTATGCTGCAGGATCGACCGGGGAAAATTCAACGCTGAATACTAATAAAAACCATTATTTAAATAAAACATACAAGAATACACAAAAAACACATATAAAAGATAAGCGAAAAACTAAATGTACCTTGAAATGTTGTAGATTGTAATTCCATGCCAATATCCATCCTCTGTCTCAACACACCGATTTTGCTTGGTAGGGTAATGACAAACTACCTTAAGTTACTTATTCATCTAAACATGATGTGTTTATCCGAGTGATGACATTGCTAGACGTGAACTCACCCCCCCCCACCCCCACCCA
>CM022476.1:24683284-24700411 GCA_011952105.1 Coreoperca whiteheadi
ACCCCCACCCCCATTCCCCATTCAAGGATGAGGGCTTATCTCTAAACCGTTGAGTCCAGCAGCGATATGTAGCAGCAGGACTGAGACTCGCTATCTTGCTCTCTGTGGAAGACTGGAAATGGAATTGTTTATCAGGCCGACTCTCTCCTGTCTGCTTTGTGCAGGCTTCATTATAGCCTCGGCTCTGTTTGGGAGACAATATCTGTACCTTGTTTCCTGTGCTGCTACCTGCTTGTTGTTCCACTGGAGATGGGCCTGGGCTCTGGCGATTTATCATCCTCTCTGAGGGGCTCCTTGATAAAGAACCCAACATCCCCCTCTGTGCCTGGGAGATACGGGCTGCAAGAGACAGGGAAAATGTCAAAGAATCTCACTGCAACTCCCTGCCCATCCTGTCACTACCCCTGGGCTGGATATACTGTATAGAGAAGGAGACGTTTTAGCTAAGCGAAAAAGACAACACGCCGCTCTTTCCTTTCAGATGAAGTTATTGAGCTTCAGTCTCCCACCCCCCATCTTTTAAAACCACCCCAAGGCCAACTTATGGCTCATGTTTTAACGCACGATAAAAGCATAGAGCTTTGTCTGTGACAGTATAATCTGACTAGTCTGCTTTGGGAGGGTTTATCTCTGCGATGTCAGGGAGTAAAACCTTAGCCGGAGTGTTTGGGTTGAGCGAGAGAGCTCGGAGCCCTCAGACACACCCATTCTTCGTTTCTCTGCTCGGGTTGTCATAATCATATTTAACGCTAAATGAGTCTACACTCTAAACAGAGCAGTCTCAGAGTCATTTGTACATTCTTAAACAGCCTCGTTTTAATTGATTTGGCATTCACGACCTCCACATTGTGGCAAATACACTTCCCTGTCTAAGTGACGAGGCTTTTTACAAGATCTTTATCGAATACAAGGATTATGTCACTTAATTATAATAGAAGCCATTAAAAGCTTCACGCTTTATTTAACACAACGACACAGATTCACTGGATTAAATGCTAAACACAGCGATTGAAAGGAAATTGAGTGTAAATTATATCTTATACTTAGAATGGTTTTTGCAGCAACATTTTTTGGTCACTACACCAATATCGGCACACAGACCTTTAACAAAAAGCCATGGCTTCTTCTCCTACAGTATGCTGTATGAAATTTCTTAACTGTCTCTTTGTGAGTACCTCTGTGACTCTCTCTCTCTCTCTGTATAGCCCTCTGTCTGCCTCTCTCTGTCTCTCATGCTCTGCTTACTGTTCAGTAGGGTGTGCAGATTCCTCCGTACCACCGGCTCTGCACATGGTGAAAATTAGTGAAGGAAACCAAGAGCCCAGCAGGAGTGGGCTGGGGCCCTGACATTGTCCTGGCCTTGGGGTGGGGCGCTGCCTGTCAGGGGCCTCTCTATGACGGCTGTCCGCCTTGAAAAACCTATTTGTTTATCCCCGTGTGCGGTCCACCTTCAGATCCTGGGCCCTGCTGCTCTCTGCGCACCAGGGACCTGGGCTGTTACCGCTAGCAACTGATAAAAATTGCTGTTAACCACAGCAGGGCCCACAACACATCAATCAGCAGTTCTGCAGATAAAGGCTGCAGGCTTCTGGGGCCCCAGCTGAATGGCACGGTTGAAAATCCTTTTCCAGTGGCTGAGCACACACAACTCTGGTGGTAGAGGACTGCTATCATTCAGAGTTGAGGAGGGAAACTTCATTTTCAGCAATGCAGCTCAGGTTTTGTTCTAATGGAGATGCATTAGTACGGCACCAACACAAAGGGGACTCTGGGAGAGGTCATTTGAATAAAAAGGTGACACTGTGAATTAGTGTTGACCGGGCCTCAAAAAAACCAGCCGCAGCATAGTTCAGTTGTTCTAAATGAACTCTTAATTGCTTTTGCCACTTGGCTTTGCTCTTAAGGCTGCTTAAAAGCTGGGACGTTCAGCTTCGCCGCGTTTCACATACCCCGTTCGTTAGGACTGAATTGAGATCAGCGATTGGAAATGGCTAGAAGCTATACTCCAATGGCCCAAATTGGCATTAGTACAAAGTATTTTTTCACCAGAGGTGACTTCAATGGTTCATTCTAACCTTTTTCAATCTAATTCCACCACCCTTAAAGCAAATGTATGGTGATGACTTTGGTGCCTGCTAATGAAAAAGAACAATACTGATCTTTTCTTATATTAAATCCAGTTAATGTATTCCCAGATGAGGCTATATGCTATCACCCATGTTGGAGTTAGTCCAAATGAAACACAGGCTCTCATGGGTACAAGCAGTAGTTTTATCCCCCTAAGCCCAGCCTTGATTATCATCACTCTTAGTTTGTCCTGGATGCACTGTCCCCTCACTCACATCTGCCCCACTTTAAACAAATAGCCCTATAATGTAACACTCAAGCAATGCTCTGAGGATTTGTTTACTGCAGGCTTTCTCCCCATTAGGTTTCACGGACACTGTAGACAAATAAAGTGGTAATTTCACTTTATCATATGTTACATATACCACAATCAAGCAGCAATTACATGCTCCTTCCATTTGTAAGAGCTCCCAATGCCGACGTGGATGTTTTAATGAGGGCTGTAATGAACGCTCAGGGTGTTTGGCAAGTCTCCGAGATGTTGCTGGGGCTTTTATGGCTCCCCATTATAACGTACAATTTGCATCAGCAAATTACAATGCTCCATATCATTATCCTGCACCAAGGCCCGATCATAAATTAGAGCTCCAATTACAAACATCTATCTGGGAATGGGGAATGAATATGATGGCAGCCCACCAGAAGCAGGCAGGAGGGAGAGAGAGTCTCCTGTGGATTGTGGGATGAGACTTCCATAGAGGTGTGATATTTTCATAAACCACCCTTATGGGGAATTCATGCTTCCAAAAAAAATAGACCGTTTTGGGGGGGAAGAACGTCTGCTAGTTCTGTTTTGGCAGTTCCATATGTCATATTTCACGGCGCGCTGCACATTGAACTTTTTGGTATTTTAATCGCTTTCCTTCTGCTAAACACAACACCCACTGATTTCTGTGGCTGACAGTTTCACAGTTCTCATTCAAAGCTACGTAAGCCTGTCCATTCAGCTGTGCAGAGGAAGGGCCTCGTCTATTGTGTCTCAATTCAGACCCAGGTACGTCTGTCTCTCTCTCTTCCAGTCTCCCTCTGTCTGACTCTCTCTCCCTCTCTCATTCAACTTGATTATACACTGGAGGGAACATAATAAATCATAGAGATTTATCATGCTGCAGCTTATTAATTCAGCCCCACAAGTGTAATATTAGTCTGTGTCATTTAAAGAAGCAGGCACTGCAGCATTGCCAATGTCCCCCAAGGAATCCAGAGGAAGCCATTTTAGTTTGGGCAGAACCCAATGAAAAAAAATGCACATTTTGCTCGACGTTTCATTTCCCAACACATGTCTTGGTTGTTCTTCACTCTTTCTTCTTCATAACACACCTTACTTTCTCTGACTGATATGGAGATTCAGGGCCCGCCTCTCTCCTGAGCGCTAACAGTTGTTGTAGGGGAAACAAACAGCCGTGTACCTGTGATGGCTGTGTTGCCTGTAATCTGCGACCTGTGACCAAATCTCGCATGTAGAGGTGGAACAAAAGGCGTACGTCAACAGATTGCTTCAGGCACCAAGCAGAAACCACCTCTACTGATGAGACAAATGGCCTGCGGGTCTCCCGCAAACTCACAAGAGCTCCCCGACTCCGCACAAACAAAGCCTGAAATTAAGAGCAGCCAGAGGCAGGCCCATTTCTACAGCAAAGCTAAAGTGTTCCTTTTTCATGGCCTCTGTGGATTTCCAGTATGGGATTGTAATAGGGCAGAGAAACGAAACGACGCTTTGCCATCTTCAGTCACAGATTTTGAGAAAGCAGGTTTCTCATCCTTTTTCTAATCTTCTCTTTTCCGGCTCTGTCAACATTCACACCTCCCACCACACTTTCTGGGCTAATTTTAAAGGTACTAAAACTCCTCTTGTAGCCTTTAGAGGGTGTCATGTGATGTTTAAATCATATTTTGTTTTGCATTTTAACCTTGCATATCTGTAGGATCAAACGCATCCATCTGTGCGTTTTGGCTGCAAAGCCAGACCATGGAGGATGACTGCAAGCCCTTGTTTGAGTTTGAGAGGTCATGAGATGATGAGACTTTAGTCCATATTCACAAACACCCGCTGGCAATTATTCCTGTTATCTTTAATGTTTCTGTGAATCTATTAGGGTTAAAGCCCCTACCCGCCTGAGTACCTTTTCCAAAACCTGTACAAAAAAGTTCTACTAAGTAGGTCATGTTCTGCCACTCGTCTTCTAATCACTCCGCGAAAGGAACATGATTTCCCTCCATCGGAGCCCCTGAGCCTTGCTCCTGGGATTTCAGTGAGCAACGTGCACTCATTTGATTTTCTGGCATGTGTTTTCTCCTTTTCCTTTCTCTCTCTACACCCCTCTTTTTACTTTCCCTACCTTGTATCTGACAGTACACAAACAACACCTACCCTGCCTCCAACACCACACACACATATGCACCACAATTCCCCCCCACCACCACCATTGTTCCTCTCTCGCTGTCTCTCCGTCTCTCTCAGTGGAGAAGCTGTCTGACAGTAACAGCAGGTAAGGTATAAGATTACAGGAGAAGCAGGGGCAATTATACCACCAGCTGATGCTGGTGTGTTTATGAGGAGTGTAACTGTTAATGACAGTGTTGTGGTTTCTCCAGAGGGCGGAGCATAGCTTAGGGAAACCTGATGTTTTTGTCAGCCTAGCTTCCTGCTATTTTGTTGTAGATGAGTTTTTTTTCTGTCGGCCTATCTGATTCTTGTTTTCTCTCTTTCTCTCTCCCATGCCTCGCTCACACAGAGCTTTCTGTTTGGGCTGCTGTGCCTCTGTGTTGCCCTGCCTATGCTGTGGTTTTGCCTTTTGGGCAAACAGAGGCACCAAGCAGGTATAGGTTTCCTGTAACGTGCATTTGGGTGCTGACTGGTTTGAAAAGAAAAAAAATAGATCATAGCAGCTTGACTTGGTAAAGCGTATTAGTAAACACCTGTACAAACACACAGTGATACACACACGCAGGCCGGTGTTTGCAGCTGCAGGTCTCTCTCACCAGGGTTTTGCCTGCCTTGCCACTTCCTCCCTACGTGCCTTCACACATGGCGGGCAGATCGCAGCGATTGGAGAGGAGTTTGTGTTTAGATAAAGGAGCTTGATCATAATTGCATGGGTTTTCCAGTGTCTAGCAGTGGCTCTCCCCCAGTAGCTGTTCCTGACTCGCAGCAAGAGGTTTTAGCAGTCCTGGGAGATAAAGTGGATCACATAACATATGTTTAACAGTACAACAATATTTTCATGGCAAATTCCATTTACAGCAAAGTGAAAGCAAAACTGAAATAAAGAAGTCAGTTTGTAATATCAAATATATTTAAGTAAAAAAACACAAATAGAACAGCGAGTGTTCTTTGCAACTGTATATGGTACAACATAAGGAGACACATCTTTGTGTTAAACTAGTATACCTTTTAAATGTGTTAAGCGGCCCTACCTCACAGTTGCTGTTTGCCATGTTTGACCATATGTAAATCCTTATGCACTTCTGTCTGTGCCAGATGGTGCTAAGGCACTATTTGTCTTTTGTTTCCTCTGAGGCTACATCTGTTGGGGGTTAAATCTACCTGTTTGACTATCTGTATCCTCTGACATATGTTGGACCTGTACTCTATTTGTGACGCTGTCATTTACACCCTATGTTCCAATGCAAAATGATTACAGAAGCTCTGGATTAATGAGGAATATACATCTTTTCAGTCACATCTACATGCAGTTGTTTCCCGTGATTCACTCCTTTTATGGCTGCTGAGTGGGTTCACAGTACAAAACATCCCTCGAACCCACTACATGCCCAGTTGGAGTTATGTTGTAGATGTCTTGGCTTAGCTGTGACCCACTCACTGACCGCTGGTCGTTTATGTTTTTGGCGGTCTTCAAAATGAAGGTTATTTTACTGTTTCACTCATGGAAAGTCGTTTTGGATCGAAGAGTCAGCTAAATGCCAGGAAATGTAAATGAATGCCAGACTCACCCACCAGTCATCTGCCCAAGACCATCCACACTCCAGACCCCATCCACTGTGCCCTCAGCGTGTGGTTGGCCTTGGCCCCGATCACACCGGGGCACATGGGAGATTAACTGGGCCGGCTTACTCACTCAGCAGGTTCCCCGACTCCCCTCCACTCCTCCCGGCCCAATCTGCCAGCTAGCCTCCTGCTCCACCGAGCCATGGCAGCAGGGCACCACAAGCCCGGCCCGCCTTCATTACGCCTGCCAGATGGGCTGAGAATTAGATTCAAACTCCCACCATGGAGGGAGGGAGTGGAGAGAGATTGAGGAGGGAGGAAGGGAGAGAGGTGGCGGAGGAAAGGGGAGGAGGGAAGAAATTTGTGGGGGGAAGAAAGTAATGGTTTTTGTTTTCATTTATGTTGCAAGTTATTACATTTTAATGTAACACCCCTGGGACCTGGCAGCATTAAATGCCTGTTCCTGAATAATCGACACTAACTGCAAGCAAATGCTAGGGAGAAATGAAATTAGCGAGCGCAGCAATTTAGCACAGTGATTATCGGCTCCTTGGAGGCACTTCCTGATGATTTAAGAATGCTAACATTTAAGCAAGTCAGATCTCATTACTCTTCAAGGTTAAATCGAGCTGTGTCGTAGGGGAGGCAGATGCTTGATTGGAAATAGTACTTCCTTGTCTCTCTGTGTCTCTCTTCATCTCTCTTTGTTTAAGCCGATGTTTCTCACTTTGGCGGCAGCTCACTGCAAGAAACGACTCGGGGCAGGAATCTGTCAGACCTGATGACACCTTTGACCAGCTCTTAATTAGATCGGCAATACTCGTTTTCCAAGTTATAATTTCTTCTTTGCCAAGGATCATCACTTGTGCCATGAGCACTGCCATGCTAAGTGCCTCAGCCTTGTTTTGAGTCACACATTGTGTACCACACATTCCCTTTCGCACAGTTGTATGGCTGGGCCCTTGGATGAACAAAAGAAAATTGGGACCTTTTTGAATCCATACCTAAGGGAAAATGTTTATTACTTTTCAGACTGAGCCACAAACGTTCTCTTATACTGTATTTTTCTTGGCTACTCTCACTCGTTCTATGCAGGCAGAAACGATTTTCAAAGCAATTTCAGCCCTGGCATCTTCTGGTCCAGTGTTTACCTCAGCCAGACATACACATCTGTTCTCCACACAAACTTGATCCAATTAGGTGACACCAGACAATGGCTTACTCCTGCATAAGCCCAGCACTGCGCCAGGGGTCCCGAACAATACGGAAGTATTTTTCTTCCATTACAGGGCTTCAGATCCTTTTAAAGGTGTTTACCCGCCGTCGATGTGTCAGCCCCTGTTTCCAAAAGGGGGCTCAGCTGGGGAAGTGATAGGCGATGAGGATAATGATGCGAGTGGAAGCAGTGTGGCGGATGCAGATGCACTTTACCGTGCTGCGTGTGATAAATCCTTCCCTCTGCTGCACTGCACCCCGCAAAGTTGAGGGACAGATGGGTTGGACTTTTATCTCCGTTTTTTAAATGCAGGAGAAATCAAAAACATTTTTCACTCCGGTGATGAGATTTATTTTAAACAAGGCAGGAGCAACAAAGCTACTTTGGGGAATATGTCTATTAGTTTTTCCAAGCTGTTGTTTTCTCATGCAGGGGGGAAAATCATTGCAAGTCAAATGTAATCATCCCGCCGTTGGGTTATGCTCCGTCTCGAATAATAATAATATTAGGTTGGTCCCTGGCATTGCCTACATCAGGCTTGTAATTTGAATTTCTGAGACACAAGTAAGAAGGCTGATGTTAATCACAACCAATCACTGATGTTATCGTTGTTGTTTTTTTCCTTGTTTATAACAGCTTTATCTTTTGGCACATCTTGAAATTTGGCAGCTTGAATTCATTATCTGCAGTGTTTCATGTAGTCAACAAACATGGTGTCTGTAATGTGGGATTCAGCTTCCTCCTACTTACATGCTGTGTGCGCTGTACTGCATCTGATGTCTCTACATCACATTTCGTCTTTGTTGTGGCCAAAAGGATTTCTGGATTGTAACGGGGTTACCCCAGGAATGAGGAAAAAGCCTCTAAATTAGAACCAGGCATTTCCACATGAAACATTCATGCTTAAGTATGATTAGCAGAGATTAAGGTGGGTTTGTTTTGCCTCTTAGAAGGCCCCATGACAATTTGGAAATGGATTGAGAGCAGCTTTTGCAAGCACAGCCTCCTTAATCCAGTGCCACGAGTTCTCACCCACCTTTGCTGAATTATTTACATTAAAGTTTTTACGTCAGCCTGGGAGCCAAGGGCCATGGAGGTACTACGTGTTAAACTGCCTAAACCTCAAAGCATCGGAAGCATGGAAAATATTATGTCAAGTTTTTCCAAGACTTTTAATGGAACATGTTTTGCAAAGAGAGTTTTGTTAGTGCCACTTGAAGAGCTATTCTGTAGGTATTAGTAGACAAGAAGTAATGTGTTGCATTAAGTTCAGAGAGATTGCGAGTGACTATTGTAATGGGAGCAGTAGCTTGTACATTTTCTATTTCGAAGACTGACAGAATAGACAGTGCTCGGATCAAATAGCGGTCCATTCTCCCAGTCAGTGATGTGAATCCATCTCCCCATCCAAGCCATTCTGCTATCATGTATCCCATTTCCATATCGTCTCCCTATCATGTATATGAGATGGAGCCCTCCCATGTGCTGGATGATGTGATCCCCAGATAGATTCATTCATACATAATGATAAAAGATGGGTTTGGACAGGGCTACTTATTTGACAATCATTGGAGTGCCACTGTGATGGATGGCAAGGAGGACCTCCACCCCTCTCCCCTCCCACCCCATAAACATGGATCCCTCTTATGATCCCCCCCTTATTCATTTTCCCACGCCTAGCTCAAGGTCTCGCCTCACTTTAAAAGAGAAATATCAAATTGAATTAAAATTGCTCGGTCACCCAAAACAGAGGCCCGTGCGCCTTAAAAATCACACATCTGTTCCCACAATTCATTGTTGCAGAGTCAATCCCTCTCTCTCTCTCTCTGGGCGCGTGGTAATGTGAATTATTCATGCCAGCGGGGCCACAGCGTGCTTCATCATGTTAAAGTGCCCATGACATTACTGATGGAGCCTCAGACACCCCCGCACTGCTAGCTATGCTTATGCATTTGGAAGGAGGAATGAAAAGAGCTGGCAGCACCTCTAGGGATCAGGAGGACAAGAACAGATCACCTAAGAAGAAATTAGTACTTGAAAGTATAAGTTCTAGCCCAATCGCAAACGATCCCTTACCTTTAAAAAAAATAAATAAATCCTTTGAATGAGCAAACCAAACATTATTACTGTTCCATGGCTTCGAATCAATCAACCATCACAAGTAAAGATGTGGCTTACATGTTACGACGCTAACCGTGACCCCAGTTTGAGTCTGGATATAGCGACCTGTGTTGCATCTCTTTCTCTCCCTCATTTCCTGTCTCCGTCTGTTTAACACTGGAATAAAATGCCATAAACAATTAGAGACTTCACAAACATATTCTAATGAACTTTCAATTTGATGACAAATTAGCAACAAACGTTTGCTAGACGCAATCTACATGATTCATTTGTTTGTTGAAGACCTTTTCTAAGTGCACAGGACACGATTTTTAAAAAATCTATTACATTTGGACTAAAAATCTGAGAGCAGTTGAACACTCATTCCTTTCCCCAACCACGTTTCACCAGCTCATGCTGAGATTCAAAGTTTTTGATCACAACCCCGCTTCTCAGCTGGATTACCTTTCTACTCACTGAGAGAGTACATCTCAGTAGCACCCAGGGGATTACTTTATGTTAGCGTGCATCTGTGCTGGGAGCTCATGCTGTATTTATCAGAAAACCCTGAAATTCAATAAGCCAGCTCAATTGTATGTGCAAAGACTTAACTTTGATGGTGATGTTGAATGTAGAGCATCAGTTTTGCTTGTGGAAGAATACACTTGTAGTACACATAATGTGGACCCACAGGGAGAGGCCATCATTCAGCTCCATTTTTTGTCCTTCAGGTGTTTTGTATTCATGGCTAAGAATGGTCTGATTGATAGGGATTTCTAAGCCAACAGACTATCGTGTCTCAAATTTCTTCTCCATATTTGTTCAGCAGAGTCATTCAAATGGAGACCTCTCCCCAAATGTTATTTCTCGATGCTGTAAATCGATCTCGTAATGAGCCAGTACAGTCTGGCAGAGGTTTTACACAAAGAAAACAAGTACAGAAAAAGGAGTAAGCGGAGAGAGGAGGTTGAACGTTGTATGAGATATTTCCACTGTCGGTTTGTGTTAAACCGGCCTCCGATATGCTCTTTGTGAAGCTTTTCTCGCCTTTTCAGAAACCGCCCGCGTGTCTGTAAAGGTGCTGGGCGAGATGAGCACAACTGATACTGTGGTTCCCACACACTTTGCCTTCTGAAATTTCACAACCGATAGCGGTTACTGACAGTGGAGACCTGATAAAATCTCACCTGATTAGAAAAAAAGAGTAAGCGAGGCAGTATGAAAGAGTAGAGGCAAGGCAAGTAAAAACTACAAGAGATACCGAGCCTCATCAGATCTCTGAGGTTGTCTAGGTTTCAGTTGACACATCTCTGGCTGGCCCCGAGTGCACCACGCTCTCCACAAATGGGTGGGTTGCGTCAAGATTGACGCATTACAAACCACACTGGCATTGCTTTATCTTCTGATTGCAAATTTTAGACAGATTGTTAAAGAATGAACTGACAACTCTTTCCCTTTCACATTTATTCAGAGCAAACAAGCTCAACACTTTTTTGTTCTTACCTAACTATAACCTTTTTAAGCCTTTTTGAAGCGACACACATATCCATGGTTAATAATTGAAACAATCACATTGACAGTTGTGTCCTCTATTTGCCTGCATGGTGGTGGATCATTGGCACTGGGCCCCACTAAGGTCAGCCGTGTGGGACTTTGGAGAGGAGGGGGTACTCCAGGGGCTGAAAGATGAGCCCAGCCCCACGTAGGCAGGAGATCTGGCCCCAAAATAGCCAAGTTGCCTGGCTCCTGGGAGCTCCTATGCTGAAACTTAAAGATGCTATCGCAGCCAACCAGCCATTCTTGTTTTTGAGAGGAGGAAGAAGGAAGGAAGGCAGAAAATGGCATCATCCTGTTTGTTCTTTTTCTGACTTAGTCTGCCATGGTTATTCTCTTTATTGCTGATCATCTCTGATTTGATGTGCTCCATTTTGTTGCTGTCATTCAAGCTGAGGTGATATGATGGAGTGTCTAAGTTATTAACTAACAAACACAGTGATTTGACTTGCTCAAAAACAAATGTGAGATGTGACCCAGAGGAAAATTGTTCCCAAACACAGCACTCAACTCGGAAACATATTCACATTTCACAATCACTATAATTGGACATTTTTTTAGTTTAAAGGCTTTCAAATTTCAGTAAATTGACACATGTCACGAAGGGTCCGCCCAACTCCCCTTTCCTCCTCCCATTCGAGATGCTTGTTAGCAGCGCTGCCATAGGCCCTCATCGCTGTGACAGCACAGTCGCAATCTATTACACTGACTGGGAGCCTACGGATCTCGTAACTGGCACCAAATATTGGTTTTGCTGATAAATTCTGCAAAAAAAAAAAAAAGCCACATTAATGATGAGAAAAATAAACAAGAGGCTTGTCAGCAGGATGTGGGTGGCTCTCCCATGGGAGAGGAATCTTGGGGATATAGAAATAGTTACAGCATCACCCAACAGGGGTTCCGTCACCTCCCCCTCACAGTCTTTCCTATACTCCCAGTGCCTTGCAGCTATCGAGGCACTTGTATGGCTGTAGTAAGACAGCAAAGTTTTAATTTACCATCTACGTAGCTCCCACTCCGAAAGCAAGCCTTCAGGGTAATGTTAGGTCTTTTCATAAGTTACAAAGATGTAATTAGACAAATTAGCTCAGCAGACACTCGGGGTTGCGTTTTTAATGGCTGCGTGTTGCCTAGGTTGGTAATTAGCAGGCAGCCGCAGCTCCAAAATCACACATTGCACCCGAGGCCTTGCATCCGTAACCTGACAACCAGTAGCAACGTGGTAATGAAGGCTTATGTATCCCACAGGCTTGGTTTGTCTCACTTGCCAGCCAGGTTTGATGTTGGAAGTCACGTTGAGCCACTGTGCAAATCTCTTGTTTATGCCCATGTATCATTTTCTTCCAGGTTGAGCATGCCGTCCTTTCGGCACGGTGATGTATTCAAATCAAACGGATGTGTTTTTGCCTCAGAGGCGCAGACTTTCATTTGAGCCAATCACCTTTATGGCTCAATTCATCAGGGCCTTGGTCTACGTGTCCAGGTCTCTTGTTGTGAGTAGCACCTGGGGAGCCAATGAGCCATTTCCACACACCAAGCTCCTCGCCCACTTTTAATGACTTGCCTATGGTGATTTTCACCAAGTGCCTGTTTTTTTTATTGGCTCGAAATAAATTCCCCTTCTCTCTGACACTAGATATTCTCTTTAAATTGGATCGAGGGGGCTGAATGCCAAATCGGAAATGACCTAGCAAAATGCAGATTAACTTGTGAGAAAATGTATTCGTCTATTTACTGTATGTGTCCATATTCAATTTGTGACACTGGGTTTATCACAAATATGACTTGGCTGCAAGCTTTTCACTGTTGTTACTGTACAGTGATGTTCAGTCTTCATATCCAGGAAGAAATTGATTTTCTCTGTTTTCCATTTATTTGTATACAACCTTGAGCACTAAGGCAAATTTGGTACTTGTGTTTTTTTTTTAACATTTGTCATTATCTGAAAATATATCCCATTCAGCTGCTTTCAGTAGGTCCATTTGAATGTGTCATACTTCACTTCATTCAGCAAAATCCCCCTCATTTAGTCTGTTGTGGTTCTGCGTATTTGCTGATCACTCCATACAGGGGAAGCAGACAAGATATGTTTTGAAAAAGGGGACTGTTGAATGTTGACATTTAAGTATTGTATTTGAATATCATAATCAATTTTATTAAACATCTCAATCAGATACACCAGACTTATTGAAGCTAAGTAAAACAAAAACACCATTATCTGCTGTATGTACAGAACTGCCCTAACCTCTCCCAGTCCCAGCAGCTTTGTATCACATACTGTCTTTCTGTCCTAATTGTGGGGGCATGTTGGCACAATGTTCTGCCTTCACCGACGTGGGAAGGAGATGATTGGGAACAACGTGCTGCGAGTGGATAGCAGCACACATCCAGAGGAGCTTTGTGGACCAGAGAGATAAGGCTGGAGCTCACAACATGACAGGGAAACCAGGACTGGGGGATGGAGGACAAGAGACTGCAGCCTTAAGGCCAAAAGACTCAGCAGAGAGTAATGAGGGCCAGCTCTCACCGAGGATACTGCCCAAACTGCCAGAGAGAGGGGGGGAACGGAGAGTAGGAGAGGTGGAATAACAACCTTGGAGGGCAAATTAGCTGCCTCGGCATAGTAGCTGACGTAGTAGAATGTGGAAACAAAAGGCACAAATGAACGGGAACAAATTTGAAGGTGGCTTTGATTCCAGGTGCCAAAATCGGACCCTTGTTGGGACAGGCACAATGACACAAACACCAGATTGGAATGCATGAACTCTGCATTGTTTAGTCAGAAAATAAGTATACGTAATATGCCATTATGTGTTTATGTCAACATTTTTACATGGCTTCTCTGCTTTGTATAATGTGCCCCAGTGAATGAGAAATGATGTAGCCATAATCTTTCACAAAAGTAAAACGTTCATATCAGGCCATGATACTCAAATGTCGGCTGTAATCCATATTTTTAGAATAACGGTGTATCAAATGTCAACGTAAAAATGTGACCATGTGAAAGATGTCGCTCATGGTGATGAGCCTACAGACAATTATCTCAATTTGCAGCTCCCCTTGGCTTTACTGAGCTTTAAAGTGCGTTTCGGCTCATTGCTGATGCTAACATGCTAAACTAAGATGATGAACACGGTCATCATTATACCTGCTTAGTATCAGCTTATTTGCATGGTTGTTAGCCTGTTAGCATTCTAACATTAGCAGCTAGCATGGCTGTAGATTTTGCCTTTGATTTTACTAACAGTGTATTGTGCGGCGTCTTACTAACGCATAAGTAGGCCTTTAGAGAATGGGTTTATACCACAATACAAGTCACAGGGTCAGTCAGAATTAATCAGCCGCCATCTTAAAAGGAAACGGCTGTCATCTCACAAGGGCCACATGAAGATCCTCTGAGGGCACAGTCTCAGTTGAAAAATACTTTTAATTTTGAGCATCACAGTTTCTCAGGCATGGATCGTGGCCCATCCATTATGCGTGATCCGTTTAGATTCCTCTAATGGAATTTTGCAGTTCTCTTTCTCTCTCTTTGGCTTTCCCTTTCTCCTTTTCTCTGTCTCATGTCACAAACACACTGAGCTTCTCTGTGCTGGGCCTGCCTATGGCACAAGACGTGTTGGATCATTTGATTCCAGCTAATAACCGGAGTCAGCCCAGGGAAAGGCATAAATGAGTTGTGGCCTCCCTGGGCTCCCCCTGCTGCCTGTCTGTGAGACGTCTGTCAGCCAGTCAGCTCTCTGGATTGAGGCTGACTGCGTTTATAAGGGTCCAGATATGCGTGTTCTCCTAGAGCGTGATGCTGGAACAAGGTAACCTTATAAACCTGCAAAAAATATCGAGCTTTCCAAGTATTACTGCAAGTCTTTTAAACTTTATCTAATTAATTAATCTGCTTTAAAGCTCTTTGCTTGTTGGGCCAATTCTCAGTTGGTTAGTTGAAGGTGGGCTATGCGATTCTGGAGAAATCAAATACCATGACAGATACTGTGATATGATATGGTAGAGCAAACTGCCACTACAGTTGCTGCTGCAAAGCTAACAGCCAGAGAGCAGGAGCCTAGCAGTTTGCTAGTTTTAGCAAACTAGAAAGTAAGCTGAATGTCCGTGGGGAAAGTCATTTAACGTTACCTGACACCCAAATCATGGCTGGAATAGTGCTGTGTGACTTGGTCCAAGCCACTTTGTTTGTTTAGCATTTATAGAGTCAGGGCTGTGTACAAACACAACACCGGATTTTTTTTCAGCGCCCACAATGAACAGACTGCTAGTTGACCGCGAGGAGATATTCGCGGAATTTGACAAAAAGACGCGTATTGGATTAGAATCGCATACCCCCCACCTTTAAATGTCATTCAGTAGTGTGAATGACTTGATAGGACAGATGTGTTTTGCATGTACAACCACAACATAACACATAGCCATACACTCCTGTACACATGCATGCAAACACAGACACAAACTCCTAACCACACATAACATGGCCCAACCCACGCCTTCCTTCACACACTCGCACGCACACACACACACCTATATATTCTCAGTAAAAATGAAAACACTTACTTGCTGACACGTTGTAGTGCTTTACGTTCTGATTAGCGAGAGAAGGGAAGTGGTAATGAACTGTGAACACGCTTCTTCCTTCCATTTGGAGACCATCAGCTCGTTCCTCCGCTCTCCCCGCCAAACGGCGTATTACTATTCTGTCCATACACAGCTCCCAATTAACTCTGGCATCTCTCGCATCCCCCTTTGTTGATATTCAATGTAAGAATGACTGTTTGCTCCATTTTCTCAGCACATCGGTGATGATGATAGGCCTGGTTGTGGATGAGCTGTGACATTATGACGCCCGCTGCTCTTAGTCCCAAAGTGACGGGTGATTTTGTTGTTGTTGAGGTTTGCCAATAAAGCTTTTTGTAACTAGTCGTTGTAAGGCTGAATGTGCAACAAGAATAGATAGATATATAGATGGATATTACAGTATGTTAGGCTGTTAGACAGACTGTATTTTTCCTCCAAGTAAGGCAATAATTATTTTTTTCACAGCATTGTGTGCACCCAAACATCTCTCAGCCAAAACTTTTTTTTCTTTTGTTGTACGCAACATCTTGTTGTTTCAGCGCTGAAAAACAAAAAGTGTGAAATCATATTTCCCTTCTATCTCGCCTGTAGAATCTGCAATAACAGCCCCGCCCTCGTCTGCCTCGCAGACGCTGGGAGATGCAGTGTGTGAAAGAGAGTGTGTATCAATCTTTTGTCATTTTTAATACTGCAGTCTTATCGGGAGAAATGACAAGCTCAAATGAGCTGGCGCGGCAATTACCCCAGTGCGAATAAATGTGGGTCTGTGTGCGAGCGTACGTGGGTGGGTGGATGTGTTGGTAGGGTGGGGGCCAGAGGGAGTTCGTGGTGGTGGGACCATTTACAGCTTGCCGTTCTCCTCATCACCCCTTCCCCCTCGTCTGTCTCCTTCAGCACGCCCCAAACACACACACAAACACACACCACCTGTAATTAGGCAGTTAGGTGTCACACAAATGCTCACATAATAGTTACTACAATGTCCAATAGATATCGCCAATGGCGCTGGATGCACACAAATGTAGAACGGTTTTACATAATTAGAGAAAGTTATACTCAACAAAAGGAGTGTGGATAGATAAACTGTCTTGACATTCACATTTATTATTCATGGTAAACACTTGATGCTACATTTTATTTATTGACTCAATAGTCAATGAATAAAGTAGCTGGATTGCAAACTGCTCACATTTTTGTGACCAACACACACCAACGGCTCTTGCACCGACACACACACATATACACGCTCATATTGATCCATCGTCCTCTAAAATGGGAGAGGGACACATCAACACAGCGCGAAAAGCCTGCGGAAGCCACGACATGCAGAGGGGATGTGGAGGTGTCAAACATGGAAGTGTCAAACAGTGCCCACTCACCACTCCAAAACCTTTCCTCATCCTCAGAATGTGTGTGTGTGTGCGTAGAGCTGTGGAGTGTGTACAGTGTGTGTCCGTGGGCGGCTGTCACCTCTAAACAGCAAAGTTTCCAAATGACAGGGCCAGGCGATGACAGTTCAGCTACTGCCACCGGGCAGGTTAGAGCAGGGAGCCTCCCTCCATCTGACAAACCCCCCCTCCACCCTACCGCTCCCTCC
>CM022476.1:24700898-24715555 GCA_011952105.1 Coreoperca whiteheadi
CCCCCCCACCCCCCCCCCCCCCCCCCCCCCCCCCCCCCCCTCAGCTCCATGTTGTGACTGCTTGTGACAGGACTCGCTGGTTTCTTGCTGTTTATTCCATGTGGTTTTCTTGCTACAACATCGCTGGTTTCTTGCTGTTTATTCCATGTGGTTTTCTTGCTACAACATGTCTGCGTTGTGCATTTTCTCCCAGCATGCTCATAAGTTTGACATTGAGCTGTTGGTGCGTGTCTGTATTAGAACAGGTATGTTATTATACTATATGTACATATACCGTATGTGTTTCTGTCAAACTAGGCGTTAGGCAGCCACAAAATATCAACAATAATGGGAATGAGATTAAAAAACAATGGGAGTGAATAAGGTAATTCACTGAGTGGTGTGTGCATCTGTATATAATCCTCTGAACAGCTGGAAGTTTAGACTGATGTACTTGGTAATTGAAACATACCCACTATGGTGGTGCCAACAATCAGAAAATATCTCTTTGTAAGTCTCACCCTGCGCCACAATATATCTGAAAGCAAAATATTGTTGACTTGAGAACCAACTTAGATGCAAAAATAATCAGGGGTTTGTTTCAGTGGGAGGAGTGAAATCCAAGTCCTGGACATGTGATAGTTGAGTAATTGATATTGATCAACAACCTCATTAAGGCCTTGCAGATGTATCAGGTCATTTTTTTATACATATGGTCATTTTTATACATAATGCCATTTAGGCATTTTAAATTTTGCATAAATCTTAGTGTGCCTTGGATTGTTTTTGAAGGAAACTTGCATTTTACATTTTGGATTGAGATTGTGTTCTACCCATACAATGAGCCCTTTGCAAGATGAAATTAGCACAGCACACCTGAAGTATCCAAAGAGCACCTGTTTTTGGCGCTTTGAGCACCACAAGCCGAGTGCCATATGGTCCCATTTAAAAAAACAAACAAAAAGGCAGACATCTCTATGGCCAATGTCTCTGAAACTCGGCAACTCACACCGAAACAATCTACAGTATATGGATAAATAGCACTACAGGTAAGAGGAAAATATGTATTTTTGATTTTGGGGTGAACTGTTCCTTTAAGGCTCAGCACCGAGCCCGATCCAGCCATGCTTACCACTGTGTTTTGTTCACCTCAGCCTGCTAGTGTTGCAGCGCTGCTCTCCTTTACAACAGCCAGACTCTGCTGTGCGTTCTGCTGCATATCCAAGTGGAGTGTGTGAATGTCAAAAATGATTTGGGTGCACTGGTGAGTGACCCTGACTTAACAAAATACACAGATTTGCTAAGCTGGCAACTGGTGATATATCAGCTGCTAATTAATGTTCATTCCATGATTAATTTGATGGCAGGCTAATATTAAATTAAAAAAAGTTTAATGAACTACTTATAAACTCTTGAGCACATTACTTCTTCAGGAATATGCAAATGCATACAGTTCTGAGTGTAGGAGACCTTTAATCATCCTGTATCTTCATAAACTGCCAATAATAATTACTAAGAAAATTGTCAGTTGTCATCTAGATGGACTCGTTTCACCTTTTTAGCTCAGTATATATATTTTTTTTTATCTTGGCAATATATTTTGCTACCATTTATGTAATTCTTGTTGGTTTTTTTCCCCATTTAACCTGATATTAATTCAATTGTGGCTTTTAGTCTTCACTGTTGTCCCCAATGGGGAAACTCCTTAAATCAATAAAGCACTACTACCTGCTCTGTTATCACAATATAAACGCTGTGTATTACCAGTTCCCAGCCTTGAACTTTCACATACAAGTTTGGGATTATGTTTTGAAATTGTGCCTTGTGGTGGTTTAATTCAGAGATGTAACTTATTGAACTAGTCCTGGGATGTGTCATTTCGTGTTGGAAGAGCAATCCCTCTCCTGTGGATGGGGTTCAGTTTAATTTAACAGCCTGCAGCAACTCATCGATAGTTTGTCCCACAGCACAAAGAGATGAAATTGGCAATGACAGCATATAGAAGCTATTGTAGGTTATATCTTTATAAACAGACCTCACACAGGAAGAGATGAAGATGGATTTCAACTGGAACACACTCAAGGGAAATACGTTTGTTTTGTGTACTGGTGGCATGTTGAGTGAATTTCAAAGTGCCTGATGACCTCTAAGTTAATCCTTACCAAGGGTGTCCTACATAGCTCAGGAGACTAATGGACACGGTGTGGATTTGTGACTCAACACCACATATTTGAATCCACCAAATAACCTCTGTCATGTGTCACCGCTTCTCTCATGGCCATTTTTCTTGTGTGCGTCTGTCTTATGTAGCTGTCTAACAAAGAAGAAACACATCTGTTTATAGCCTCTTACTCTTGCGCACATATGGATGGCTGGATGCAAACTTGCACATGGATTTGCCTCTTTATCTTATGATCAAACGATTCTATTACGATTCTATTACCCACGACAATCACAGGCTCTAGCATGCATTTATGATGGGCCATGAATAGTCATATTACCATACATTTACATTTCTGCGTCCAACATATGGCTTTAAATGTTTGTCAAACATAATGTAATTACCACTTTTTTGGCTATTTGTATATCTTGAGTGAATTCTCCAGAGAGCTCTGTGGAAAGGAACATCACTATGGGTTTTATTCGCAGCCACTGACACCATTGTCAGTTCTATAGCTTTGATGAAGCTGTAACTCACCAAATCTTTATTGATTGATCTATCCAAAGTTACAGATTTATTTTGTTGTGTCAAGAGCCATTACACTTGACACAGGTCAAGTAAATAAAGTTATTTAAATAAAGATAAAATAAATAATCAAAATATAGTCAAACCACTAAAGTTGCAGTTAAGAGACTATAGCGGCTACTGCAGCAGCAGTAAAGGAATCCGCTTAGGAAAATGCCTTTAAAAGCCAATCTGATTCCCTGGTGTTTTTCCCATTCGCTCCATGTTGTGTCTGTTTCAGGCCAGTTCACAGGTTACAGGTCACATTGCACTCCCCCTGACTCCATTCGCTTATTTACACACTGCCAGACACCCGAATGCACACGTAGCCTTACGCTGACAAACACAGCAGCCCCACTTCACAGCCCCCAGACAGATGGAAACCATTATTTGATTCTTAACTCGAAAGGAAATTATTTCATATCACAAAAAGCAAATTACCAGTCGTCCAAATATTTAGGGAATGAGATGAACTGAGACCTCCTCCTCTACTTTGGCTTCCCGCACCGAAACTCTAATTTGGGATTTAAACAGAGCTGGAAAAGGAAAATAAACGTGTGGCAGTGGGGAGACAGCTCAGTTGTTGACCTTGGTGACACGACAGGCGAGACGGCAGGGGTGATTATAGAAGTGTGTTCTTTGATTTTAGAGTAGGGCTCGCTCTCTGCACAGGATGCCATGTGTCAAACAAGGACCTGGGGCCTCAATGAGGAGGAAGTGTCTCCTTTCTGGCACCTTGCAGTGTAACTGCCAATGCAGTGTTTGCCAGATGGCCTGTGATGGATAGGGAAGCAATCCAATACATGTCATTTCTTGTTCCTTGTCCAGAGATGGACAGTCCATCATATTTACCTTCTGTGCTTTAAGATACAGTAAAACGCTATCTGTGTGACAGTCTATTTAATAAAATGTCAATAATATATTGAGTAAAATAATCAAATAAGGTGGTTGACATGCTGGAGAACTATGTAATAATAAAACTAGTAATTAGTGGGGCAATAATCCAACAAGAGTTAGTAGTCACTAGTTTTGGTAAACTAATTTAAAAAGGAATGTGTGCAGGAAAAGTAGATTTTAAAAACGTAATCTCATTTAATCTTGAAACTATGACAACTCTGCTAATGATTGCAATGCTTTATGTTGTCCAGTTACAAACGAAACCGCTGGGGGAGTCAACCTTTCTTTGATTAATAATGGATTAAAGATAGCTCTATAAATCTCACGTGTGCTCCAAATTCTCAAAGACTGGGTAACATAACTTAGAGCCATGGCCTCAAGTAGTACCTGAAGAGTTGCAGCTGTAGGACAGGCTATTTCCCCCTTTCTACCTTGGCAAAGGCAAGTTGCACCTAGTTGTTCCTTCCTCATCTCCATCACCCACCTTTTGACCTAACCCATCTTTGATTATCCCTGAGAAAAATTGCTTCTTTGACTCCCAGGGAGCGCAAGGGGGAAAAAAAAGTCCTTGAGCTATTTGTCTTGCTGCTTTTGTCTCGCAACACATCTGCACAGCCAGTGCTTTCATTCCATCCCTTTACTCCATATCTCCTCCCACTGCAATGTATGAAAACAGCTGGGTGTCTGTTTGTGGTCCATTCATAACTGTGCCTGGGTAATTAAGAGCTTTCTGTAAAATGATAGCTTTGTCAAGCTACTCAGATGTTACCTAACAAGGCAGCCTACAAAGGTGTTAGTGTAGCGCATTCATCATTGTCATCTGGGGCTAATTACCAGCCTATAAATCACTAGTCTGACCTGAACCAGCCATGACTGAAAGGAACTAGGCTCTGTTAAGGTGGATCAGAACTCAGTCTTTCCTGGATAGTTTCCCTTGTTTAGTGTTTTGTTTTTTTTATCTATTAGCAATAAGGTAACATTTGCTGTGTTATCATCAAATATTTTGATCAATTTCATGATTTAGTTAAACGATTAGCAATGAGCTAATAATATAATTTACTCTATACTTTGTGGGGTTCCTACTTTTTTCATTATATTATACCGCAAACTCATTTAAAGCTGTAAGAAGCAGAATGAGATAACATTCTCTGCAGCAGACAGGGCTTAAAGTGTCCTCGCCCTGACTTTTACAATGATAGGAAGGTTAAGTTAGCACTGTGTTAGATTTATGCTGCCTTTCAAGCATCCTTCATTTCCACTTACTTACCAGATCAAGCAATCCCCGACCAGTCTATAAAATCCCACAGCTTACTTTTCTTTAATTAAATGCCACTCGTAATGCTCCCGGTGCACCCCGTATATCTGTGGCCCTAGCTGATGCTTTAAAAAGCAAAGAGCCACCTTTTAATGCGGTGCGCCATCTGCAGCTCAGCTGCACCAAGGGGACAGAGCAACCAGGCATCCATCTTAGCAAGGTCACACCGTTTGATTTTTAATATAATGGTCAGTGCTCAGGCCCTGCATCCCCCTTTGAAATATTAGCGCTCATTAATGATGTGGAAGCTACCCCGCCCCTCCCCTCCTCGCAAAAAACCCCCCATCAGCAATCATTCTGTACATGAGTGTGCAGAGTCAGATCTGTGCTTAGAGCTGCTCCCACTCACTGCCAGGGGCTGGCCAAAAGCCTGCTTTATAGGGCAGCTTTATGGCATTCATTATGCACTTAACAGCCACTGTAATTCTCTCAGATGGGTTGGGGAAGTGAGGCAATTAGCTGTTGGGTCTAAACGTGGGTTGCCTGACACTTTGACCTTTTGTTTTGGACATGATGATGTCTCTGCCTCATGCAGAGAGATTTCCTATCTGCAGTCTGGTCTGTACTTCATTATGTTTTTCTCCTTCATTTGTGCATTTCTGCTTGAAATGTTGTCCAATCAGGAAAACGTAGGCAGGGATAAGGCCTCGTCTTATTAAAGATGATGTTATGAATTGGATCCAGAAAGATCTTGTTGTCCTTGTGCATATACATTTTGAACTTTGACCATTTTCCTAAAGGCTTGTAAAAGTGTTATTGCATTCTTCTTTTCTGTTAAGGATCTATTCCATGGAGCTTCCAGCACAAAAGCTGAGTTAAAGTGACTGGAAGTTGTTTTCACTTCAGAGTGCTGCATCTCAGAGATGTAAAAATGAGGCATAGAGGGTCAGGGTTGAAAACATCTCACACTCCTACGCAAGCAGCTTATTAGACGCAAGCTTTTGTAGAGGGGTTTAACTTTTCTGTGCTTCTTGTTTTCTGCTTCCCACACATTTAATGTTGTGCAGAAATAAAGGGGACAGACATTAACAGCAGCGCTCTTTGATAATCTACTACAAATTGCCTTTGTTGTCCTAATTCAGAGCATCAAATCATGTCTTCAGAAAAAGCACAGAATCATGACCAACAACACTGGTCTGTGTGCTGGATGACGTGTTTTTCTTACTTGATCACTGCTGGTTTAATGCCCTGCTGCTGGGCTGAATCGTCCACGTGAAGCACAGCTTACGCAAGCCGTACACCCATAACAAATTAAACCAGCACCTCCTCTCAACATGACTTATCCTCCTGTGTAGATGGAGATGCGAGACATTCCCTAAGTTATTGTGCTGTGTGCCCTTGAAGCTGACGGCATGTTTACACAACCCATATTCCTCTCTGCCTCCTCCCTGGCTCTATTCTCTAAGAGAGATTTCCAGGTCACAATCCGACCAAACCTGTTTGGATTCACAAAGAAACGGCCGCTGTCACGGGAAATTTAGGTTGTAAATCTACGGTTGATGACCTCGTAAAGTGTGCATGACCTCTAGGATGAGGAGGTGGAATGGGCCACGCACCATTAAGTTCCCAGACGTCATCAGGATTTGATATCGATGCTCAAACTGGAAGTAGTCAGAACCAGTGGCACTTTGACAAGTCACCAAATCGATGACCTGCACCGCTGACCACCGAGATGTGAATTTAATCGTTAAGCACAGTTTTTATTGACAGTGTCAATTGAGTCCTGAAAAGAAAAACAACTTCACTAGCTCACAGCTGAGATATACAGAGCAAATTATGAGTGAGTATGAAATATAGGGTCTGGCCAACAATTTGTATAGGTTTAACCTGTAATAGAAACACAGAGTACACCAAACGTTTTTATAGACGCTCGTCACACGCTGTCGTTCTAATGTTAAGATTGACTATGCCCTTTGTGACCAGATGGAGTGTAGTAAATGTAAATACACACGTGTCTGTAGAGACTTTTTTGTCTCTGTGTTACAATATGCTTGCGCAAAGCCTTTGTTAAATCATGACATATGCAAAATAAGCGACAAAAAACATTTGTTTCTTTTAGGCAGCATTTCTCTCTCACATGTACTAATTGTAAACAAAACCAAAGAACCATTCAAAGTTTAGTTTTCTCTGAAGTTGTGGTGGTTCAGTTTCGACAAGAAGGGTTAAAGCAGGCCTGAGTCTGCCTTGGCGGTTCTTTTTAAGAGCCCCACTTAAGGTCTCTTTTGTGGCTCCAGATGTTTTGTGTAGCTATTTATTTAGCTTGTGAACAGGCTCACAAAAAGCAGCAGGCATAATGATGGAGAGGCAGAACCACAGTGACATTCTTGCAGGGCCTTACAAAAGATAGCTGTATGCTTAATGTGATTTAGAGCTGGGGTTGGAGCGGGGGACTTTATCGCCTTTGAGAGGGAGGTTACCAAATTGAAATGCAAATCTTAACATTTTGGAATTCATTAGGGTTGACACGCCCCCTTGGAACAACAACAACAAAAAATGAATGCGCATTGTTGAAGGGGGTTGGGGGAGTTCTCATTTCTTGCAAATTCTTTCTCTGAAAGGGAATGGGAGGAAATAAGTCCGACCTTCTGACTTTATTTTACTGCAATGTTGTCCTCTTCTAATTTTTCCTGTGAATGTTAATGTGAAGACGGCTATCATCCACAGGCCTGCTAGCTGCAAAGTTCCCATATGGAGCAGGTGGATTGTCCCCTGCTGCACTAATGCTGCAGCATATGAGGGCATCTGCCAAGTAGTCAAGTAACACGCAAACTCCTCTAGGTATGAGAAACAGACGTTATTATTATGATCTGTCATAATTATGTAATATAAATGTTGTCTGCTACAGAGTTTGCCTCTGTTTTCGACTCCTAACTAGAACTCCAAGTTGCAGTAAAAACTCGGAGGAACTTTTAGCTTTTGAGGAATTAAAAAGTTAAGGACTTTGGTGGGGAATCGGATTTCTTTTGAGATGAACGCTGTTATAAAAAGCTTTTATGCTTTCTCATTCTTTGACAGTTTCTATCACTCAGTTATTCTGAAATTCTCACAAACTATCTTGTGCACAATCGTCCAATACACACACATCTTTCACTGACGTATGGCAAGTCCTGATCTGTATCTCCCGCACACACTTCCCCTGAGAATTGATTAAAATCAGAGAGAGACAGGCCTTGAACATAGCTGCTTTTGTCTGAACAAACAAAGGCTGCCGGTAATTGGATTCACATTGAGAGAGGTATTTAAAACAGTCTGATAACTAACACAAGCTGCCGGCTTTTGCGGGGGCATTTTGTGACCCAGTCACCTTTATTGGTCTAGCCCTGCTCCAGCAGAGCACAGTTATGTCAAGCAGCTCCCTTTTAACCTCAGGGAACATTATTACAAGAAATCTGTCAGTCAGAATGAGTTCAGAGGTCTTCCACCTCCTTTTCCACTGCGGGTTCCTCCTTTTGGGGCACTTACACGCAATATTAACTCACTCCAGTTTGACAACTACGAGTAGTGGATTTGCAGTACATTTTAGATAAAAGTCTACTTTGTATGTTTTGATGTTTGGCTAAATGCGACTTAAAGATAAAAAGGCCCTGCAGGAGGGTGACGTGACCTATGAGAGAGTAATCCAAGCAGACCAAATACCACAAGTTACAGATAATTAAACCAGTGCAGGGCTGATTAGATGCAGCGAGACAAGAAATCAATGAAACATGGCCAGACAAAGTGTGTCTGATTGTTTACATACCTGGGACTGGGAGGGAAAGAGAGAGCGAGAGAGAGAGAGAGAGAGAAATGACTGCCATTTTATGTCTGGGTTTGAGGTGAACAAGATAGAGATCAACTCCAAATGGCTGCAGTCAGAGGGCTTGGGGCTCAGGGGACACCACTGCCTCGCAATCCATCGCTCACCCAGACATAGACACTCCATTACGCTGGCTCTGAACCTGGATTAAATCCCATCCCAACCCTGATTGTCTTTCCACCTCGACTCCGTCCTGTTGACATTGGCCTCGCCGGACCGAGGAGGCAGCTCTGCCTGATGGGTCGTGCTGAGTCACAGCCCAGCCTGCTGGGTCCTGGAGGATTAGCCAGAGTGGGCCAAAATGGAGCTACGGGGTAAATGATTGCACCAAACCCTGAGAGATCTCTGGCTGCTCTAAGTGTATTTGCACAGTTGTCCCAGTGTAGTGATAAAAATGTGAAGGCTCATAATGAGCCCAGGTATGTTGATTATCGTTTTGCTTATATGTGTCTTATCTGGGTTTGGCTACACATTATACCGTTGTGTGTTTACATTTTCATGTTGGAGTGTGTGTTCTAGCAGTATTTACCTTTTGTGTTGGTTGTTCAAGGGTAAAGAGAGTTCACCCTTGTCTCAGTTGTACCTTGTACTTTTTCCTGCTGGTCTCGGTTTCACTTGAGTGATGGCCAGCATTTGCGCCGTATGTAGAAATGTGCCAAGTTGATAGCCAGTGTATGTAACTCGTAACTGAAGTAATGTTTTTGATTGCAGGATGACAAGGAAACTACCTAATTTTTTTGCACATATGGTTGTTCTGTGTTCACAGAACTATCTCTGAGATGAATTTCCACTTGTTTGCGGAAGAACGGTCTCTTTGAGATTACAGCTACATTAAGCAGCATTGCACTTTGAGATCAGTACTGCCCCAACTGAAAGTGAGAGGATTCGTCAACTTACGTTGGTGCTGATTACAGTTGTTGAGTTTAGTGATGTAGAACCATGTTGAAGATGGGTATGCCAGGGAACATCAGGGAATTTCAGTCACTTAGGCATTTATACAATTTGTTATGGTAAGAAAATATTAACTCACCAGATGGACAACAATCTTCTTAGTGACTCGTAAGGCAGATTAAAATCATTGATAGGTGGATGTAAAATAACAAAAAAACATGATTTACTTCCACCAACATGAAATGACTTACGTTGTCATTACTCATCGTAAACCATGCCAAATCAGTGAAGGATTTCTTCCTCGCCACTCGACTAGAGAGCTGCTCAGCAGACATGTGTTCAGGACTCCCATTGGTTGATAAAAGCTATATATGCACAGTGTTGGGCAAGCTACTTGTAAATTGTAGTGAGCTAAGATGCTAATTACTCTACATTAAATGAAGCGTCACTACACTGAAGCTAACCCCCAAAGAAATGTAGCAAGCTAAGCTACAGCAACATGGTATTAGCTTAACTACATAGAAGCTTCTTTTTTTTTCTTTTTTTTTTTTTTACGTTGAACCAACTTCATTCCAAGTCAATGCTATTTCAGTGATTAATAAAACTGTCGACAAGCTGTTCTCACTGCTGTCACTTCTCCAAAACCAACCAATTAATTATATAATAAATTTTATTCCCTTTCTGCCAACAGAAAGGGAAAAACGATGTAGCTAGCTAGTGGTTAACTGTTGCCAAGTTGCTGGCTGGTGTTTGCAGACTGCACTGAATTGGGATGGGTACCTTGGTTGGCGACGGTTGTTGTTAGCTTATTCGGAAATCACCTGAATGTGTAAACTCAAGCTCTGTAGGCCTGTCCCCCTGCAGCGGCGCCGTCGTAGGCATGAGCCCAAGGATTGGTACATGTCGCCGCCGTACGGAAGTGTTTCTGTCGGCTACACGTACGATCCTTAGCCGTTTAATTTCAGACCACACTCCTAATCAATAGTATTGCTGTAAGGTAGCGTCTCTCACAAGCACACTGGTTCAGATTTCCAATAACTTGTTGAAACAACCGGATCATGTTTATAAGTTCCAATTGTGCAATTGATTTGTTATACTGTAATAGTGACAGCTCAGACTCTTTTGAGGCTGAATTTGGAGATGAGGTGACGTGACACAAGGTGACGTGTGCCGAATGTCCATACTGAACGAATAGATTGTCCACAGTCTTGACCATCGCCCTCCATGGCCACTGATGGAGCCCTAGGTTGTCCTCCATTATATGATTTTAATCAGGCTTTAAATCATATAATCTGTCCGTGGCTTTACCTGTCAGATGTGTGACACTTCATCGCAAAAGATACCAAAGGTAAAACAGTTTGCCAAAAGCTTTTTAGGAAAAAAATTCAAATAATTTCTGTCTTAGGATGGAGAAATACACTGAATACACTGTGTATGTAGCGTTGGAGCCCCGAATTTATTTGGAGCAAACTGGTAAATTGGATTCAACTGTTGCTTCACTCTTTGATTTTCAGCGATAAGATCACTACTAGTTTAACATACAGTACATCTGTACTGAGACTGATTTGTAACCGTGTATCTAAAAAAATTCACTTAACAGAATCAAAATGTGGAACTAATTTTTATATATGTACTTCAGTATAATGATAACAAGCATAAAATCTAGCATTTCTACACTGCTCAGTCACCAGGTTTGTATGTAGTCACCACACCCTATACTAGACAGAAACACAACATGATAAATATTTATGCTTCTAATTATTCTATGTGCATTATTAATTGCACCAAAATATCCCTCCAAGAAGATCTCATTAGGGTAGGAAATTAGTCAAAGCAAATAACGCTCATAGTTGAAAAAGCATTTTTAAACATCCTCTCTCATTTTGCCCGTGCTGAAGTTCATAAACTGCACTGTGAATGCATTTATTAGAATTAGTATTTCCTCAAACTGAGTTGACTGGAGAAATTGTGTGTGATTAAATATTAGCTTAAATATAATTAGCATTTATTAGCAAACTCTGCTATGGCAGATAATGAAAATCTTAATGAAATGCTTTGTTGAATTTTGTATCAGGGGGGTTTGATTTTCTTTTTTTTTTTTTTCTCACTCAGATTTGTAGTCATCATGCCTGAGCCCAAAATACAATATATGTACCTTTTTTATTGTTATAATGTATGTAACTGTAACATCCTACTATGGAGCCCCTTTACTGAGACTGTGTTGGAGTCTGTCTGCTCTGTGAAACAGCCTACAGTGAGTTTAATAGGCTCCTCAGTCTGGTAGAGCTATTACCAAATCCAACACAGACCATTAGGCCGCATGGGCTTAATTGCACATTAATTGGATAATTAGTCCTGCACTTTGTTTTTCTCCCATTTTCTCAAATCTTCTCCCTCATTTTGGCAAGCGGTCATTCACTAGATTTCCCTTTTGTCACTGTTTTTCTGCACAGCGAGAAAATACAGTAGGTGGTGCAGTCCTCCTGTGGCTGGAGATTTGCGGTGGGGAGGGGGTTGCTCCACGTATGTGGGAGGCCGAGGCTGAGAGGATTGATGGAGCCCTAGGTTGTCCTCCTCCTGTGCTGTCATGTTGACCCACAATACATGCTGTGTTTGTGTCTGCGCCAGCACAGAAACCAGGAAGAGGCATGCATAGTTAAATAGGCAACAACTCTCTAGTGCACAAGGTGCATTATTTATGAACTTTTTAAAGAGATTTTATTCTTCCTTTCCCCGTATTTCTCCCCGCCATTATTGTCTGTGCTTTAGGCGTGTGCCTCAGCACTCTCAGATTGCTACCATTAAACCCAGGGAGCCATCTGATGGAGTTATCAAAGCAAATGTTTGGCACATTTGATAGCATTTGAAATATCCTCCTGTAATAAAGCTCTCCGGGGAGAAAGAGGGACAGGCTTTTCATGCAAATAGCCGGTTTTCTGATATCACACAGTGTCGAAATATCCACATTTATCTCAGTGCTGTCAACTAACACACAGAGCACCTACTGATATGGAGGTTGATGTTTGGCTAGATGGGAGACGGAGGAAAAGTGTTCGCCATATGACATCAGGCCAGGCAGCACTTAATGAAATCATTATCTTAAATTTACAAGCAATGAATCTACCAAGCTACAGTTTGAATTCAGTGTGATTTTATTCTGCATATGGTATACACATGGAAGCCAGACAATTAGGAAAAGGAGAGGATGTAGTTGAAGAAACATAAAATCTACAAAATATATGAGTTTTGGAACGTAAAGGATATGAATGCTATTGTGTATTTTCAGGTGGCTGGTGTTGTGCAGACTTTGGGGAACAGGGAGGAAATCAGGGCAAACAAAAATTTAGTGATAGACTGTGAACTGCTCTGCCTTAATGAGCAAAGCATTGTCGTCCTCTAGCAGACCCTGATAGGTCTCCTGCTGATTAGACAAGTTAAAGCTCAGTCCTTTGTTATTCCCAGAAGAAGCAGCGCTGGCTTTAGTCTCTGTGCTAATAATAGCCATAAAGTATAATCATTCCAAGGGGTTAAAATGCTCCTTATAAACATCGGTCTGTTTTCGTTTTGTTTATTATTCATCTCGTCCAATTACCATTCTAAAGGGGGAGTGTTTCTCTCCAGGCGCTGAGGGAATAGGAGATTAAAAGGCAATGAGGAAACATCTGTGTCTCTGCTTTGCCACAAATCTGCATCTCATTCCTACCACTGGCATCCAAATAGACAGCGCCTACAATGCAGGGAAAAAAGTAAAGCACCAAGGCACATAGGGCTAGCGAATAGAGGGAAGGGTTACCATAGAAACACATACCTCGCATGGGTTTATGGGCTGCATCCTATCACATGCTATCAATTACCATAAATCTTCTGGCAGCTAGGGCGGTGGTTAAGGTGCGCCTCAGCAGTGAATGACAATGTGTTGATCTCCACATATCTGGAGAGATGCATCCAGGCCCTCTAAATCAAGAGGAAAATGGCATCAGATTTAGCTTGTGACAATAGAAAGATGGAGAGTGCCTCTAATGCGTTTCCTTTCATGAGCCTGTGTGCAAACAGATATTGAAAATCAGAAAGAGGATGCTGGCTGCCTTTGCTGTATATTCATGTCATTGTGGAGATGAATGATTGCAAAATCAAAACTTAGTGGAAAGCTTAATGCGCCACAGAGCTATACATTTATGCCTGATAATCTTTGACTGGGTGTCATCATGCTTATTCCATTCACTCGTCGTACAGCTGTCTGCACATAGAAAGCCAGCAGTGAGAATTGTGTCAGAGCACAGCTGTGCTGTTAAAAGGTTTTTTTTTTTGGGGGGGGGGGGGTAGTTTTTCCTTCTTCAAATCAAGGGTCTTAGGACAGAGGGTGTCGTATGTTGTACAGATTGTAAAGCCCTTTGAGGCAAATTGTGATTTGTGATATTGGGCTATATAAATAAAACTGAATTAAATTGAACTGTACATCAGTGCAATTTCCACAAATGGCATCTTTTCCCAAGCTTCTATCCTCTCGACCTCTGATGCTGAGCGACGACGCTGAGAGCATTATCAGATGTGTTTGAGCAGCTCCCATCAGCACGACCCCAGTGGGCGGTACAGATATCAAGTGACCTTTTCTGCATTGGCTCCCTGATATTAACGCAATCTCCCCACCTTATTACCATGGGAACATTTCACAGAGTATTAGACTTAATAAATGACTTTTTCCTTGGCTTCCATCTCTCTTCTCCCTTCGCCATCTTTCTCCCCGATTCTCTCCTGCCCTGCTCCCCTCATCTTCCCTGCTCCTGAGCCGATAACCCGACCTCCCCAGGGGCCCAGCTTCCATAATCGCGTCAGTTCAAGGCCCTCTTATTCCAGCAGAATTGCTTAATTGGTATGTGTTCTACATAACTGTTGGAGTATTAGACTCACAAATGAAGGTTAGAACCTCAGTGCTTGTAATCGACTGAAAGAAATTGATTTGTGCTCAGCTGCCCTTCTGGGACGAGACTTTATGGTTCTCTGAAGAAATGAAGCTTTTATAATTGTGTGTTCTCCACCACCCCCCTCCCCCCACC